>JAJOZX010004088.1:107500-235000 GCA_023014485.1 Bathynomus jamesi | reverse complement strand
TGGTTTCTTGTGCTTTCCACCTCACATAGCCAGGTACGCCTAGCTCATCGGGGATTGTTCTGAGCCAGGTGTCTAATCTTCTTTTGAAGATGTCCACTGCAACTCCCTTCGTGTTTCTTAGGTCTTTAGGCAGCTGATTAAACAGTTTTGGTCCTCTCACCACAAAACTATTTTCTTTCAGGGTTAAGGATGTTCCCTGTCTCGCCTTTAATTTGGGAATACGACACAGTCTACCGTTTTTACTTTCCACCGTTGTTTGGAGAGTTAGAGGGTTCAGAGTAAGATTATATATATATATATATATATATATATATATATATATATATATATATATATATATATATCGTAAAGAACGACGCTTGTATAGGAGAACATTCCACGCAAGATGAGAAAAGAGAACGAACAAATGAAAAAATGAGGTAACCACCCGGGAATCGAACCCGGGATCTTCCGATTGCCGGTCAGATATGATAACCACTACACCATGGTCCTCGCTCGATCAGAAGTCGTAATTCCTCTACATACGCGCAGAAACCAATGCCCCGAGGGGGGCATCTCCCGCATGCCGTATCTATATATACATTTCAACTGCAAAGAACACGCAGTACAAATAACGTAAAGAACGACGCTTGTATAGGAGAACAATCCACGCAAGATGAGAAGAGAGAACGAACAAATGAAAAAATGAGGTAACCACCCGGGAATCGAACCCGGGATCTTCCGATTGCCGGTCAGATATGATAACCACTACACCATGGTCCTCACTCGATCAGAAGTCGTAATTCCTCTACATACGCGCAGAAACCAATGCCCCGAGGGGGGCACCTCCCGCATACCTCATTTTTTCATTTGTTAGTTCTCTCTTCTCATCTTGCGTGGAATGTTCTCCTATACAAGCGTCGTTCTTTACGTTATTTATACTGCGTGTTCTTTGCAGTTGAAATGTATATATAGATACGGCATGCGGGAGGTGCCCCCCTCGGGGCATTGGTTTCTGCGCGTATGTAGAGGAATTACGACTTCTGATCGAGTGAGGACCATGGTGTAGTGGTTATCATATCTGACCGGCAATCGGAAGACCCCGGGTTCGATTCCCGGGTGGTTACCTCATTTTTTCATTTGTTCGTTCTCTCTTCTCATCTTGCGTGGTATGTTCTCCTATACAAGCGTCGTTCTTTACGTTATTTATACTGCGTGTTCTTTGCAGTTGAAATATATATATATATATATATATATATACACACACACACACACACTGTATATATATATATATATATATATAGTGGGTGTCAAAGTTATGAATACACTTTTATTTTTCGTTATGGTTAGAAAATAACATGAAAAAATGGAATGGAACTTTATTAATTCGCAATTTAATAACAAAAGAAATTGTATTTTATTACTCGTACTAAAAAAATTCAAGTTGGACCACATATGAAGTCTATAATCTCATTTTTGTATTTTCCCTTTTTGCGGCCAATATAACAGCCAATCCTCGTGGCACTGATTCAATCAATTAATTGATGGTATCTTGAGCGATGTTGTTCTAGCTTTGATATATCACTTTCCACAGGTCATTGGGGTTGTTAGGATTGCCCCTTTTGTTTTCAGAAGTGAATAATTTCCATAAATGCTTAATTGGATTCAGATCAAGTGATTGGGGAATTGCATAATGGTCAGCATATTTTTTTTCTTCTTTATGTTTTAGATCATTCGCACAAACGCTGAACCGAATGTTGGTGGAAAATGAAATTTTGACCCACTAGGCGTTGACCACTTGGTATTGGCATGTGAATTAAAGTGGCATGGTACTGTCTTTTCTTTATGGTAATGTTGATTTTTACAATGTCTGGAGGTCCATACCAAATGAAACAAACTAATACCATTTCGGAATCATCCGCATGCTTCGCACAAAGTGTTATATACTACAAGTTCAATTTCCCATCGAGTTTGCGCTTGATGTATCATAGTTACAGAAGTTACAGGCCGACAAGAACCCTAAGAACCATTTAATGTTATTTAAAACTCTCTTACAGTGACTTGAGTGAAATCACAAAACAAGAGATAGATTTTAAGGTGATGAAACTCATTTGGAGAAGATTGGCTGTGGCCAAAAGAATTGCATCACACTAGAACTTTCTGAGGAAGTTTACAAATCTTGACGAGTGTTACTAAATTCATTATCAGTGTCAAAATACACCTTTGATGTTATAGGTAATTTCTTTTAATACCTCTCTTATTCTCCCCAAAAAGTTAAGGTGTTTTAACTCTTTCAGCCATATATATGGCTGGAATTAATTAGATCAAGAAGCGCTGTCTGTTCCAGAGGCACCTCCAGCTGGTCAATATGCCTCAATTTAAGAATTCCTCCGACGGTGCATATCGCATGTTTGGTTTTTCTTTTGTAATCTTTTTTAAGAAATTTCATTATGTATTTTAAAACTATGAAATTATGCTCTAGATATCTAAGTTAAACATCCTACACTCTTAATAATCCTACACTGTATCTCCAAGTACTGTCTTGGTATCTTAGTATTTACATGGATGTTAAGCGAGAATTTCCTGAATTATCTCTTCTAAATTCTCCCTCCTGACTTTTCTCTTCTGAATACTGCCTTCTGATTTTTCCTCCTGAATCTTCCCTCCTGACTTTTTACTCTTGTTTTTTCTCTTCTGAATTCTCCCTCCTGATTTTCGGTTCCTGACTCTTGGCTGCTGACTTTCCCCTTGAGAACGCTCCCTCCTGACTTTTCTCTTCTGAATTTTCCTCCTAACTTTTTCCAGGATATCCTTCTGAATTCTCGCTCTTCATTTTTCCTTTTTGAATTCTTCCCATTCACTTTTGCTTTCTGAATTTTGACTCCTGAGCCCTCCCTCCTGACTGTTTCCTCATGAAATTTTCCTCCTGATTTTTCTTTCTGATTTTCTCATTATGAAAATTTTAGTACAATTCTGGCTAAAAAGGTAACTCGTCCATTAATGAATACCTCGTTAACCTCGTTGCTGTTCCGTGCGTTGGTCTCTCTTCATACGAAGGTCAAGCTGGTGGTCCAGCCTCTAGGTCTGGCTTGGCGAAGGAGTGAGTTGATTTCTTGCGCTCTCTACCGTACATAGCCAGGTACACCTGGCTCATCTGGTACTGTCCTTGAAGACTTCAACTTTGATCTCTGTAACGCTTCTGAGGTCCTTTGGAAGCTGGTTGAAAAGTCTTGGCCCCGTCACAACCAAGCTATTTTCCTTCAGTGTTGAGGAGGTCCCTTGTCGGGCCTTTAATTTGGGAACACTACACATTTTGCCTTCCCTATTTTCCAGTGTTGTTTGAATGGTAATTGGGTTTAGTTTGAGGTTTGGTACCAGTTTTTTGATAATTTTCCAGGTGTAGATTATGGTGTACCTCTCTTCTTCTTCTTTCCAGGAATACAGATTTAGTTTACAGTCTTTCCCAGTAGTTGAGCTCTTTGCAGCCACCAATCTTGGCTATGAAATCTGCGTTTCTTCTAGTTTATTAGTTTCTTCCTTTTAATATGGGGACGTCAAAACTGAGCAGTATTCAAGTTTTGGTATAATCAGTATTTTTAGCAGAGGAATCATTACTGTCCTGTCCCTTCTTTTGAACGTTCTTGGTACCTGTCCCGCTACTCTTTTTGTTTTATTTATCGCTATCCGATTTTGTGTTTCGAATTTCGCATCACCGGTCATTAGTACCCACAGATCGATCGCTTTCGTGCTTCTCTGAATTTCCTGTCTACCTGGAGCATAATATGCAGTTTGTTTAAGTTCCTCTTTTCTACCATATCTCAAGAGCCGAAATTTCTCGGTGTTAAGTGTCATGTTGTTGTCTTCTGACCATTTGTATATTTTGTTCGTGTCCCTCTGCAAGGCCTCCACTTCATTTGCGTCGCTGATTTTTCTGCTGATCTTTGTATCGTCTGCAAAGGATGTTACTATATTGTTGCTGTTTACTCCACTGTCTATGTTCGTTAGCATGATAATGAACAGGAGTTGGGCCAGTGAGTACTGTCCCTTGTGGTACTGAGCTGCGTACTTCCGATTCTGATAATGATATACCTTGAGTTCTGACCACCTGTAGACGTTCTCTGAGGAAGCTGTAGATCCATTTTCCCACTTTGCCTGTTATTCCCATATATTTCATTTTATGTGCTATTATACCGTGATCACATTTATCGAAAGCTTTAGCAAAATCTGTGTATATGACATCGTAGTTGTCACTGCCTTCCAGTGCATCTAGGATATTGTTGTAGTGTTCTATTAGTTGTGATAGGCGTGATCTACCTGATCGGAATCCGTGCTGATTTTTTGTTATATAATTGTATAAATACGATATACTATATTTAGCTAACGATACTCGTGAATAATTGAGTCACCATTTCTGAACAGATCTATACGATTCATTATAAAAATATAAGTGAACATTAAAAGAACTTTAACTTTACAAACTTGCAGAAGGGAAACGCAAATACGATCTGTCAATCTTGACAATGTGTAATTCTGTCATGGTACAAGGCAATTTTATAGAACCTGCCAATTCGACACTGTTTTTAACGTCCACTTGGCCACGATTTTATAGAAGAAATTTGTCTACAGAAATTTGTCTTAAAGGTGTCTGGTGGACAGATTTATGTTTTTAGTGTAGGTTTCATAAATTATATTAGGTTATTACTTTTTGTAGTGCCTGACATTGAAAATGGCGGCACCTCGCTTATACGGAGTGTGCGTGTATGTGTGTGTGTGTGTGTGTGTGTGTGTGTTGCATAGAAAAAAAATGGGATCACCTGAAGATCAGGGCCCCCAACCTTCGTTAGTTAACCTTATAAAGCTAACTAACGAAAATATCGCGACTTAACCTAGCCAATCGTTAGGTCAACTGTACGCCCTTGACGAGTGGCTAGGTTAAGTTGTGATATTTTCGTTAGTTAGCTTTATAAAGCTAACTAACGAAGGCTGGGTCCCTGATATTCAGGCGATCCAAAAATGAATACTCTCCAGATTATGTGTCTCCCTACGAAAGATACATAAAAAAAGTAGTAGTTAAATATTAAATACTGCATATTATATGACCTGTAACTTTATGCTATATGTAGCTGAACGAAAAATGTTACGATTTTTCGTAAAAAAGTTATAACCAATACCACATTCGAGCCATCAGTAGTCTCCCTAAAATTGGAAATAGTAACTCACTCTTTCAATGGTAGTTTTATCTTCGTTGTTTGAGTTTAATTGTAAAAATTGCTCTTTACTTCCGCTCTTTATATACCAAATGAGCGGGCTGTAAACGTTGCTGTTATGTCTTTCAATGATATTCTCATTAGTTTAGAAATTATACTTTTTATATTGAATTATGTTTTTCCATAAAATATTGAATTGAATAAAAAATCATCCACGAGAAATATAAGGTCTTAGCAATAAGAGCATTAAAAATGGTATTACAAACAAAGAATGTTCCTTTAACTTCGATTACTGTATTTCTTTGCAGAGATTATTGACTAGAGAGATGTCAGATTTAATGCCAATACGTATCGAAATAATTCGCACTTTAACGAAACCTTTTTCAGACTTCGTATGTTTATACCCTTTTCAATGTACAACGAAAGGTGAGGAAATAAAATCTGATTCGGTAATGTATAAGATTTTGTTGAGGATGAATACTGTATCAATGTTTTCTTATATGTTACTGTTTTAGTTGCAATATGCTGATTAATTTTATGTTATAATTCTATTTTAACTAAAGCTTTTACCTAAATGTATTTATTATTTATATTTTTATAACAAAAGTAGTATAGAAAAAATATTGTATTTTCGTCCTCAGAAACACTGTTGTTTCGTTTCACTAACACTGCAATTTAATATATTTGATTTTAATAAAGAGAAATATAATGATGCTAATAGATAATATAAGCAAGATTTTTCTGTAAAGCATATTTGTCACTTCAAATAATTTAGATATTAAATGCGGTGATTTCTTTGTAAAATGAGGAGGTGATGGAATTAAAAAATGTAACTACATAGTTCATATAGCTTCTAGTTATTGATATAATTTTTTTTTTAAACTTTTGTGGAAAGAAATGTTTCGAGGAGGATCAGTGTATTCAATAAGAAATACAAAAATGAGCGAAGGTGAAGCATGTTCCTTTATTTTCCAATAAATTGTAAATTATTTTGAGTTTTTGAAATTGTTACTTCGTCTTCCATAGATTTTTTTCAGCAAACTTTATTTTTGTATTGTTAATTTGTGTTACGGATACTCCGGGTATTGCTGGCTGCATAATTCTTCAGGAACAAGATGCACCAAAAGTTAATGTTTCTTTTCCAAAGCCACATAAATGCACCCGCATAAACACACTAATACACACACACACACACACACACACACACACACACACACACACACACATATATATATATATATATATATATATATATATATTAGTCTTGAAGGAGTAAGGAGTTTCGTGGGCGTTCTCTCATCGCATGAAGGTCAGACTCGTGGCCTTACCTCTAGAAACGGTACAACCAAAGGAGGGTTCGTCTTCCTGTAGAGTAGACCACGTTCCGAGCACGTCTCTACTACCATTATTATTATATATATATATATATAGTGGCGTTCATAAGTATTCGTGCAGAGAAATATTTCAGTTATATTTTTCCTTAACTTTTGTACCATGCATAGGACAGTTATGAAAGGTTTACCGTTCGTTTGGAAAAATTTAACAAAAAAAAAAAAAAATTAGGTCAGCTCCAACAAATGTAAAACATAAAAAAATTTAAGGAAATTAAAAAAAAAGTTAAAATACAAAAGCTTTCATACATTTATTTACAAAATTATTTAATACTTTGTCTGTCCACCTTAGGATTGAATGGCTGCAATGATTCGTGTTGGGTATTTTTCTACAAAGTTTCGACACCTGTCAGTAGTTATTTTAAGCAATTCTTCTAAAGAAAATTTTTGCAATTCATTCAGATTCGAAGAGTGTCTCTTGCAGACAGCTTTTTTCAAATCATACCATAAATTCTCGATTAAACTGAGAGCTGGGCTTTGACTGGACCACTCGAGAAACTTGAAATTCTTTTGCTGAAGCCATTTCATGATACTCTTACTGTTATGTTTTGGATCATTATCTTGTTGCAGTACCCAATTGCGACCGATTCGCAACTTCCGAACCAAAGGCAATACATTTCCTTCTAATTTCCTGGTATTTCTTTGAATTCAAGATTCCACTGATGGCATCAAGTTTTCTTGGACCAGAAGCACTAAAGCATCCCCAAAGAAGCAAACTACCACCACCATGTTTAACCGTAGGAAGGATTTTTTTTCCTTGAATGCAGTATTTGATTTTCGTCAAACATACCGCTGCTCGTTTTTCCCGAATAATTCAATTTTAGTCTCGTCTGTCCAGAGAAGTTTTTTCCAGAATGTAAATCCATCATTTTGATGGATTTAAATGAGCTTCTTTTTAAGCTTATCGTAGCAGAGGTTTTCTTCGTGCGACTCTTCCATGCGTTTTTCCATTCCATTTTTTTCTCAATGTACGACGTACAGTAGATTGATGGACATCGATCTTAGACAGTCTTAATATTTGTCAAATATCACTTGCATTCACTCGTGGATTCGCAGCAGCCATTCTTTCAATCCGTCTAGCTGTACGTTCTGAAATCTTACAAGGTCGTCCACACCTTGGTAGAGTTTTGAGGGTTCCAAAGCCTTTCCATTTCTTTATAACTGCAGCAACCATCGTAAATGAAATTCGAAGTTCTTCTCCAATCTCCCTACAACTCTTTGCAGATTCGTGTGCAGCAGTAACAGATCTCTTAAGATCTGTAGACATCTCTTTACCATGATAACCCATTGCATACTAACGACTTGTACAGTTATCTGTCTTCCATGAAAATTCAAAGAGAGAATAATAGAATTCAGAATTGCCAACAGTCTCTAATCAATAAACAACCAACTACTAATAAAAGTTTTAAAGTCTTCAAGCCTAAAGTGGACAAACAAAGTATTAGATAATTTTGTAAATAAATGTAGAAAACTTTTGCATCTTAACTTTTTTATTTTCCTCAAATTCTTTGATGTTTTACATTATATGTTGGAACTAAAAAAACTTTGTATTTATTAAAATTTCCAAATGAACGTAAATTTTTCATAACTCCTCTGCATGGTACAAAATATAAGGACGATTATACCTGAAATATTTCTCTGTACGAATACTTAAGACGCCACTGTAAAAGGATTATATACAGGGTGTCCGAGAATTATCTGTACAATTTTTGGCTGTTATTAAAAGTCAACCATGAAGTGTAGAAATTCCAGTGTTGTCCCATTTTACAGAGAATCTCATTAAGTTTTTTCTGATACCAAGTTTTGACAAGTTTTTTAGAATTCCAGTGTGTCCGAACATTTAATTATCTGTACAATTTCATCTTTTAATAAAATTCTTGATAACACACGTAAAATTCTTAAACAAGATTATTTAGAATCTGTATTTTCAAAAGTTTCTTTTATTAAAGTAACGTTGTTACAAACATTCGATATCAAAAAACAATTAATGCGATTCTCTGTAAAATGGGACAACACTGGAATTTCTACACTTCATGGTTGATTTTTAATAACAGCCAAAAATTGTACAGATAATTCTCGGACACCCTGTAGTCTAGCCCTGTTCAAAAATCAACTTTTTCTTATTTTCATAGGTTTCTGTACTTTTTCCCATGCTTTTTGACCTGAAAAGGCCGAAAATCACAACCATTTTGACCTAGGTTGTTGGGAAGCATTGCCGCATGGAGCTTTAAGTTTTCTGCCTTGAAATCGGCCAAAAGCACCAGTTCCGGGGTCCCTTGAATCATGTTTTGCACTATAACATTTTATCTAAACAAGATAGAGCAACAAAATAGGCACCAAATTAAAGTGTTTTTAATCCTCTTTCTAACTTATACAATTATGATAGTCTTGGAACAAGAAATGGCACATTGGTACATACAAAGATTTCAGAAACATCACAAAATTCGTTTTCTCACACTCAAGGCAGACAAGGCGCCTTATTCATGACACAAATTTGAGATTAACATTTTGTCACAAGTCTAATCGATCAAGAAGTGAAAGCATTACATGATGATTAATTTCATAATGACATTTACACAGTCAGTTGTTGAGAGTTTGTTTCTTGAAGCTGTCAAAGCGGCGTCTGTTGAACTCCACAGCTTGAAGGAGATAGTCCCTTTGCTTGGCATCTGTTGTTATGACATTTGCAAAGTCGCTCATCATCTTGACACCACGTTCAGCAATGTCATTCACCGCTTTCAGATTCTTAACATAGTCCAACGCTTTTCTGTAGTCCTCATTCTGTGGCCAAGACGTGACAGGTTCCAGAAGCCACTCGGATCCAATGTTCAGTGTGTCCAGCAGGAAATGTGATTCTGGGCCAATGAGATCAACCAGGGTGGTCTTAGCTGTGACTCTCTGGAATAGAGGCTTTCCTGTTCTGAAGCTGTCTGGCTTCTCAGTGGCATGTAACTGGGCAGCAATGTCGTGCTTCAATGTGTCACTCAATCTACTGCTGAACAGGGCAAATGGCACGACTTCCTGCGTCAGGTACCATTTGTAGTTTTCCATCTTATTAAGTACTGCATCAGCAAGCTCTGGGTCAGTTTTCTTGTACTTCAACATGTCCTGGATTAGACTTAGATCATTCACGGGAGCATCTGCAGCAGACATTGACATCATCCATACAGGAGTGTAGAACAGCGCAAGGAAGGTGTTGAGTCTTTCCAGCTTTGATACAGTGTCTTCGTCGTACTCAAGTTGATCTGCAAACATCAGCATTTTCATGGAGTACAGGTTTCTGGCCATCCATCTGACCTGATGAATGGCGCCTGGTCGACTCCAGTGAATACCTCGAGGAGGCGTTCCTCCAAGAACAATGACTGTCAGTTCAGCCATTTCCCTGTAGTCGGCTCTTGGAAGCCTTTCTGCTGTTAGAATGTCTTGGAGTATTTCTTCACTGTTCTTCTTCTTTTCCTTCAGCCATTTGCTGTTGATAGCCAGCATCTTTGGGTTTTCCTTGGACAAGTCCGTCCAAACATCCTTCAGATGCTCAAACCAGGGATTATCTGGCCCCTTCACCTTCCCAAACAGCTTCTCCCAAACTGCTCCTACTAGGATTTCCAGGATGTGATGTCGACAGGCCAGATAAAACACCTTTTTGTTCAGCATTTTCTCTAGCAGTTTGGCAGCTCCTCTGTGAACTCCACTGTTACTGGATGTAGTGTCAAAAACAAGGGCAGTAACATTATCCGTAAGTTCCCATGTCTCCAGTAAATCCATTGAAGCCTCAGCCTGAGCTGTGCCAGAAGAATTGTCGATGACAGGTACTCCCAATAACTTTCCTTCAGTGTATGAAGGTGGACCAGACACTAGCACAGCTAAAGTCTCTGAGGTACTTCCAGGTTCACTGCCCAAGACATCTTTGAGCAACTTTCCATCCCAGTGTAAGGCAGCGTACTGTGGGGGTTTTTCACAAAACTTGGACATGTGACTCTGGCTGATATTATACCTGGACAGCATTCTGTTGCGACGTGTTGTTGAGGTTGAGATGACGAAGTTATCCAGATCAGCCCCTCCAGCTTTCAAGGTGGCAGAAACCATGGCAGTAACTTGATTGTCTGATAAACCAAGACGATCAGCTGTATTGCAGATGACATCACATTCCATGACCTTCCTTGGAAACGTCAAAGTCACACTAGTCACAGTGTCTTGATGGTGAGAACATCCAGGACGAGGCTGATGGTAATCCATGTCCTCTGTGTTAGCGTCGTTGTCAGTTGAGTCACCCCAGGTAATGTCATCCACATGAACAACTGCCTCTTGTTCTGCTGCAGCTGTAAATAGTACAACATGTTAAGACAGTAATTGTTAAGTACATGCTAAATATCGCAATGGAGTAAACTTAAAACTTTTTGTGACGTTCAAAGTAATTAGTTTTACCTTGTTCTTGTCTATGCTGCAGTCTTTCATTCCTCGCTGCTTGCTGCAGGGATCTTGTCTCAAAAACCTTGTCATGACCAGACATATGACCTTTCCTCTCAGTCTTTTGGTCTTCGTAGAACCTGATATCCTCATCTTTCTTCTCTCTGGATAACAGTCTGTTGTTCTGTATTTCCTGGATTGCATCTGGAGCTCCTATATCGAACAGGCTGTCTAATTCCAGCACAAATGCTCCTCTTTTTCCTCCAGGGTTACTTGCTCTTCCTTTTTGCTTTTCACCAGAGCACGATGTTTCTCATGTAGTTTCATGAAGAGCTTCATTGCGTTGTACTTGGTCATTGTCTTGATCCTAGCCATCTGCCAGAATGGGATGATAGATTCAACTGTTTCATATGCAAGGTCTTGAACCATGGGCCTCCCTGCATTTTCCGGTAAATTCTGAAGATTAAGGAAATACTGGAACGCCTGTCTGTTGGTGGGAAGCTGGGAACCACTGATAAAGCTGAAGGGTATCCAACCAGGAAAGTTTCAGTGAGAGATTTGGTAGATGGCCCAGTTGACACCTGCCTGTGGACAGTACGTGGAGGTTCTGAGATATCAACTGTGCGCCCACGGAGCTCCCTCAGCTCCTTGCTTAATGTCATTGTGAAGTTGTAACTTGTAGATGGTTTTCTAGATTCTGATTGAGTTTCTGTTGTTTCCTGAAAATGATAGATAATTATTATTATTATTATTATTATTATTATTATTAATTATTATTTTATTTATTATTATTATTATTATTATTATTATTATTATTATTATTTATTAATTTTATGCTCTTTCATTTGATACCTAATTTGTTGCTCTATCTTGTTTAGATCAAAAGTTAAAGTGCAAATTGGCGCTTTGGCCGATTTCAAGGCAGAAAATTTAAAGCTCCATGCGGCAATGCTTCCCAACATCCTAGGTCAAAATAGTTGTGATTTTCGGCTTTCTCAGGTCAAAAGGCATGGG
The DNA here is from genome assembly GCA_023014485.1 of Bathynomus jamesi. Classification (NCBI taxonomy): domain Eukaryota; kingdom Metazoa; phylum Arthropoda; class Malacostraca; order Isopoda; family Cirolanidae; genus Bathynomus; species Bathynomus jamesi. The sequence goes on along the minus strand of JAJOZX010004088.1, from coordinate 223,005 downwards.
AAAATGTACAGAAACCTATGAAAATAAGAAAACGTTGATTTTTGAACAGGCCTAACCCTGTACTGTATATACTTGTTTTATCTGAAGAGTGACTGGCTGGTTGAGTGGTTGTATGATTGTGTTGAATGGTAAACGTGTCGTAGTATGAAAATAACCTATTGTATAAATGCATTTTTTGTCCTGAGATGCAGTGCTGTAGTTGTTGAAATCTGCGAGCGTTAATTTTGCAAATCCAAGGATTGTGTTGAGTTTAAGCTGAAGGCACTTATTCCTTTTTCCCCCGGTTAGGTCAACTGTACGCCCTTGACAATTGGTTAGGTTAAGTCATGATATTTTCGTTAAAATATTCCACTTATTCCTTTTATTTTGACGAAAATATCATGACTTAACCTAACCAATTGTTAACGGCGTACAGTTGACCTAACCGGGAAAAAAGAAATTGCGGAGGAAAAAGGAATAAGTGCCAAATTGAATATTAAAATCGACGCAAAACGAATAGTGAAGGAGACTGCTTGAGGTACTGGCCAAGTCCTAAAATTGTGTGAAGTGGATTAAATCTGAAGCCTCTTTATATAATAATAATGATTGGGGTTGTTTAACCTCATTCGCAACATCTAAGGTCACATGACGGAGGGGACCTACAGCTTTACGTGGGATCCGAACCACGGATCGCTACATAATCTGGACATGGAGGACGGTCTCCCATCCAACTACTACCCAGACCCAATGTCGCTTAACTTCTCTTTATATAAGGGCTTCAGAACTGGGTTTTGAGGCTTGACTCCTTATTGGTGTACAATAGTCTCCTAAATCAATTGGAACTCGTAAATTTTATTGTATTGTGTGGTGTTTACAAGCTACTGTATACATACTGTCTGTAAATTAGGTCACTTGATTTTCCTGTTTTCGCAGTTTAGATCAATTATTAGGTTTGTTTCTTATTTAGTCGTTAAGGAATAAATTAACTTATTATTTATAGTTAGTTATTCACCTTTTGACTTTGTCAAAGTTTGTGTTTTTAAAGAGAAGTAAAAGTGTAGTGTAAATCGGTTAAAATAATCAATAAGGACCTCCAATTGTACGAACACCGTAAACAAGAAACTATAACTATATACAGTGTATGGTGTAACCAAAGTCGTTACTCATAGGCTATTTATTCTGGATTAAATGTTCAAACTGCAGACCAGATATTTGTTTGCACGTAATAAAAGTCCATATCCATAAGATATTTGAGTTGTTGATTCTTATTTTATTGATCTGACGCCATTAATTTTTCCTTTGGGGGACATCTCGAGTTGGTGCTTTACGCATCACAACCAATCTAAACATTTAAGTCAATAAAATGAATATCCTACGAGTAAGAACATTCGTTAAACTCTCTCTCTCTCTCTCTCTCTCTCTCTCTCTCTCTCTCTCTCTCTCTCTCTCTCTCTCTCTCTCTCTCTCCTCTCTCTCTCTCTCTCTCCTCATCTCTCTCTCTCTCTCTATATATATATATATATATATTATATATATAGCGGCATACCGGAAATTCTTTTCCTCGCCTTCCTTACGGCTTGTAGAATTAAACAAAGTGGTAAAATCCGTACACGTGTGCTGAAAAGCATGGAGAATACAGACTTTCAAATGATTTCAAGAATTCGCGCCAAACACATTACGCCTTGAGAGCGCATATAAAAGCGTCAGTTAGCTTCAGTTCCTCCTCACTTGCGTTTGTTCACCGGCTTTCAATACTGAAGTTTTTCTCTCTCTTTCTCTCTCGACGGCGATCCCAAGACCACTCGACCTCATTCGTATGATCCTTTGCTTCACTCAAAAGCATCCGTCCTTCCAATCTTCAAATTTCCGCTTCGTTCTACAAGAAATACATTACCATTGCATGCCTACAATTATTTCATCCGACGTCGTAAGCACATTTTCTCCTGCAAAGTTCAATCCAGTTTCAAGTCTTCATCATTCACCAGGCTCATAGGCTCTTACGGTCCATAGCTTCTCTTCATCACCAAAACCCAGGTCTGTAAACCTCGCATAGGCCACCAGCTCATTTGGCCAACAGTATTTTCACTACATTATGATAGGCTATTCGTATTACAAAGCCTATAACTCCAACAAACTTTGCCTCACCGAATTAGGCTTTAAGAAGTGTTTTCAATACTGTTAATCATTAATTTACCGTTAATTTAGGACTGCAAGTAGGTTCATTACACTGGGTAACAAAATTTGAAAAATTTCCTGTTTATTGTGATTTTTCTGTCGTTTCTTAATGATTTCGGGGCGCTGATTCCAAAAATGATATTGGTTTTGCTCTATCATCAACCGTTTCAAAAAATATAGGTTATCACACTTTTCATATGGCAAAGTATATAAAGAAGGCTAACAAATATTTTCTGAAAATAAAAACACTATTGGAAATTAATGTTTATTGAGCCAAAATTGTTTGACAAACCCAAAATGGTGCAAAGGATATAATATATATCATGAGGAGAACCGATAAGAAAATAACAAGCCTCGTTATGCAGTGTGCGTTCCTTAAAAATGCACTGAAGAACGCGACTTCCGCGTATGAACATTCTTATCCTTTCTGATCAGCGACCATACGTAGTCTCCCATCATGGAAGCATCCCAATGGCCCTGGTACCTTTTCTCCATTGTTTGAATATCTTGATGGAATCTTTCGCCATGTTCTTCACTCACATCGCCCAGGTTATCACGAAAAAAGTCTAGATGTGAATGCAGATAGTGTAATTTTAAAGACATACGGCACCCCATTTTGCCATAGCACTTAATCAAGCTTGACACTAACTCCTTATAGTTTGGTGCTTTATGGTTGCCTAAAAACCCACGAACCACATCACGGAAAGCACACCAAGCCTCTTTTTCGATCGGAGTCATCTTGGCTTCAAGGTTCTCTGAATTCAACAGCGCCTTGATTTGTGGTCCTACAAAGATGCCAGCCTTGACTTTGGCCTCAGAATTTAGGGAACATGACCCGAATCTGTTGGAAAACTTCCCCTCCAAAATCTAACGCAGTTATAAACTGCTTAATTAGACCAAACTTAATATGGAGAGGTAGTAGCAGAACTATGTCAGGCTTCACAAGAGGTTCCCTGAGTACATTGTACTTTCCTGGTTGCAGTCCTTCACGTGGAGGCCACTGAACTGTTTTATAGTGCTCAGTTGAAGCCCTGCTATCCCACAGGCAAAGAAAACATGAATATTTAGTAAACCCTCCTTGTAAACCTAACAGGAAACCAATCATTTTGAAATCACCACACACGTCCCAGTTATATTGTTCATACCTGATTTGAGTGAGCAGTTGTTTGACATTTTCATAGTCCTCTTTCATTTGAACAGAATGTGCAACTGGTATAGATGGATATTTATTCCCATTGTGGAGTAGAACAGCTTTTAAACTCCGAGTTGAACTGTCAATAAACAGGCGCCACTCTGAGAGTATATGTGTTAACCCAATAGCTGTGAATAGACCATTAACCTCGCTGCAATAACAGAGAGCCATTGACATCGTAGAACCTTGCAAACTCTTCATGCCGCTTTTGGTATACAGTGCTCTGGCAGTCTTCTCCAAGCAAATTCCACTCTTTGAGTCTGGAGGTCAGAAGCTCAGACCCTGATTTCGTCAGACCCAAATCTCTAATTAAGTCGTGCAATTCCCTCTGATTTGGAAAGTGAGGGTTTGTACTGAAAGTTACTGTATATTCTTCATCATGACTGTCCTCACCAGCCGACATATCAGATGAGCTAGCTGTATCCTCATTTTTAACCTGCAAAGCAAAGAAACAAAATATAGGCATAGCTATATATGTAGAAGAGCATCAGCACTAAGAAAAATCGACACATAATGACCCACAGTCTGTAAATACAGAAGGTAAAGTAATGGATAGATACCTGTTCTGGTGGACGTGGTATTGGAAGACCTTCGTCATGTGGTACAGGAGCTATGGACGACGCTATGCTTGGATACTGAAGAGTCTGCCTTCCTTTAACTTTCCTGTACTTAGAAACATCTACCATGCAGTAGTAGCAATCGTCGTGGTGGCTTTTTGGTTCTCTCCATATTCTGGGTACCGCAAAGGGCATTGCCTTGCGTACTCCCCGCAGCCACCCTTCAAGTGTGGAGCGGCAGCTTCCACAGATCACATGGGGTGCCCAGGGCTTATCTTGGTCACCCATAGGCATACCAAAATAGAGCCGATACGCGATCCAGAACTTGGTGCCTTTCACAATCTTGTGCAATACTTGCTTGGGGCCTATGTAATACCCACAAACGTAGCAGAATATATCCGGCGAGTGTTTACAAACTCTAGTTGCCATTCTCTTTACCAAACTGTACTACATTAATCATAACCTGCAGATATAGAGAGAAGAGTTATTAAATCTGCAACAGATTACAGATTCCAGAAAAAAGATGTATTCACAACAATGAAATAATGTTCGCAATAAAAAAGGATCGATAACACTCAAATCGTCAGCACAGAGAAGCACAGAAACACAGTACCTCAGTGCTGGTAACCATCAGACAAACAACCTGCTTTCTTTGTATGCTCACACTTACTGACTTCTCAGACTCTGCGCTCTTCTTTATATAGCACAGTGGAAGTTTCGGGCAATTTCTAGAGCAAGAAACTGTCAACGAACATCCGGATTGTTCTCAACAATTCCTGATTATTCTGATATTGCTGCGCCCATAACAACATTATACTGGTAAAACATGAAAAATGGATTATCTCCGAAACCATTGATGATACACACAAACCAAGGCCAGATTTGGACTCAGCGCCCACAAATGCATATAAAAACATAAAAAATTCTATATAAACAGAATCAGTGTTACACGGTGTTATTGTTGTGTGTTAAATACCAAAGCTGGGCACTTGCGGTTTTTTTGCGGTACTGCGGTACTGCGGTACTACCGCACTACCAAACCGGTACCGCATAACGCAGTACCGCAAAGGATCGCTGAAAGTACAGGCTGTACTTTCAGCGATCCTTTGCGGTACTGCGTTATGCGGTACCGGTTTGGTAGTGCGGTAGTACCGCAGTACCGCAGTACCGCAAAAAAAACCGCAAGTGCCCAGCTTTGTTAAATACCATATATGTGTTTAATAACTGTTCTTAACGCCATTGTGCGATTTAATTCTTAACTGTATAAAATCACTCCTTATTGTCAATCACCATCATTTATAATATTGCACAATTCTGTATAAATAACTGTTATTCACTGTAAACAGATAATTCATTTATGTTTGCTAATTGAAGCAAAACTACAACGCCCTTTTTGTCTCCTTTCTTAAATATATTGTTTATTTGGTCGAAAGACCAGATTGGTGACCCTATTTAAATATTTAATTTAAACTAAATTAATTTATTATAGCGGGACTACTGTCAACAAGCCCATATATATATATATATATATATAATATATATATATATATATATAGCGTATAACACTTTTGCAACAAAACAAAGAAGATGTCTCCCTCCATATGAGTCACATTGCCTTCAATACGACTCTCATTGACTTTCATTGACTGGAATCACTTGAAGCGACGTCAAAGGGACTTCAAAAGCTTCGAAATGATTCCCTTCAGCGATTGTCCCCAAAGTTCTACATTAATGAATAACGAAATTAATGTTCAAAGAACTTGCACAAGATTTTTGGAAGTGAACTATTAAAATCGTTAATTGACAGCGCTGTCAGACAAGAACTACAGATTGGCAGGAATTGCTGAATTTGCTGTCAGTATCCTTCCCGTGATCATTTGCGAAATAAGCAGATAACAGAAAATAGGATAAGAACGCGTCGCCTGGATAAAGAGGGGGAAACTACGGAAAATTAAATAAGTCAATAAACCAAATTTTATTATAGGAAATATATATTTATTTTCATGTTAGGTTTATTTCAGATAATTAATTCATGTTTTTGTTGGATACACTGCGATTAAATTAATTCAAAGGATATATATATATATATATATATATATATATACAACACAATTTATATATATATATATTCTTAAGTAATGTAAAGTAATTTATTAAAATTAAGAAAAAAAAATCAGCGTTTTCCTTTTTGTAGAGAACTTATTTTACGGTTTCCGCCTTATAATATCTGGAAAGTTCTTCGCAAAAAAAAAAAAAAAAAGAACTTTTGTGGTTGTGACGTAAAAAGCGATGAAAGAAAAGGTGGGATAAAGGGGAAATGGTGAGAATGAAGGGGAAATGGTGGGATAAAGGAGAAATGGTGAGAATGAAGGCGAATGATCTAAGAAAAGTGGAAGATGCCGAAATTTTATAATATTTGTATTCTTTTTTTAATCGAAATTTTAGGGTTTTGGAAATTTTCTCATATTTTGGTTATTATATTATTAATAATTAATAATATTATTAATACTATTATTAATAATTAATAATATTTACTCTGTATTGTTATTATTTTCCTATTTTTTTTATTTTTTTTTATTTTTAACTTTAGAAATTCATCATTTGAGGAATAGTTTAATTTATGCGATAGGATTTACATAGAAATTGTGGTATAAGTATTATATATTCTGCCTCTGTTATATATATATTATATATATATATATATATATATTATATATATATATATATATATATATTATATATATATAATTTGTTGGAAGTTTATCTATACAAATAATTCAAAAGGGCCCTTGTAGTTAGCTCGATGAGAACGTGTCGTATTCGACTCTATTTGCATATTCATTGAAAAGCTTAAATGAGCTTGTAGCCCAAACGAAATACAAGATATAGGATTATTATGAGTGAACTCTCTCGCCAAACACACAGGATTCGGGACCCGTTCTCTGTTCACGTGCACGTTCTGAAGTTCAGTCCGCCGCACAGTGCTTTTCATCGAGGCAAGTTAAGCCCTGTTGTTTCATGATGCGTTTTAATGGGTCTCTTACTTCAATGAATATTTATAGCTCGTTATGCACGAATATATATATATATATATATATATATACACACACACACACACACACACACACACACACACACACGAGTGTGTATATATATATATATATACACACACACACTTTGATTAGTGCTTAAAACAATCGTCATCATAGTTTGAGGGGAAGTAAGGCGAAAAGCTTCATAGTTACGTACTTCCATTTCAGAGTATGAGCCGCTCACAGTAGCTTTGTAAAGTAAATAGTGGGGTGGAGTTGGGGTGGGGGCGGGGTCAGTGTACCGACGATGCTTCCGTGCGTAGTTCATCACCGCTAAAAGCAACCATGGTCTCTTATCATAGTTCAAAGACTATCCGAATCCGTATTAACTGTTTATAATATATATATATATATATATATATATATATATATATATATATATATATATATATATATATGAAGATGAAAAGCAATTTCAAGGCTTTTCATGTATTCAACAGTACACCTCGTCAGGGAGGTATACTGTTGAATATTTGAAAGGCCTTAGAATCGCTTTTCATTTTCCCTGGTGAGTGTGCATCATTTATTTATTTCACGTGCTTAATTGTGAAATTCATCCCATATATATATATATATATATATATATATATATATTCTGGAGTGACGTAAGGAAAGATACCGTGAACATATCTACATTCGCTTGTAGGCGCTTTCAGTTCCCTTAACCTGATAGATCGATTCTAATTTAACACACTTCTCAAAGTCTTTAGAGGCCTAAGTGGATTCTGCTTTATTTTTTTAAGCCTTTAAATTCCTTTTAAATCCTTTACAGTCCCTCTCAGTCCATTTTAGTCTTTAGGGTTTGATGTCACGGCAAATGAAATACACGATTAAGAACCGGAGGAGCCGGGGCGATGGTGAAAACACTAGGACTGATTATCCCCTCGTGAAGGGGTAAGCCTATTATGATCCCAAAGTTATAAAGAAAATTTTGGAAGCAGCGAGGGAAAAAACTTATTGGCGTATGTACAGTAAATACATACTTTTTACTCTCTCTCTCTCTCTCTCTCTCTCCTCTCTCTCTCTCTCTCTCTCTCTATATATATATATATATATATATATATATATATATATATATATATATATATAGCAAGCACTAAAAGGAAAGCGGCTTATGATGAGGTAAAGGAAAATAATGCCCATACGTGGACAGTAGTAACATTACAAAAAAATAAAAGTAGAACGAACATTTCTGCCTCGTATGAAATCATATCGTTGATGAATTGAACTACGAAAATTTTATAGTAAAGAATTAAGTTCGCTTTTCAAAGCAACCAAACGAACAGAAACAGTGACGATCAACGACGAAAGACGTCGCAATCGTCGACTCGGGATGGTCGAAAACTCGAACAAAAGCCCAAAATTCATCCAAAGAATGACGATTGTACATGCATGTCATTTAACAAATTATTTTCTGTGAAATATTTAATCCCGTAACGGGATTGAATTCGGGACGCGGGATTGTGTCCCGCTTTTTAGGGGGATTGGAAGTGTGGGGCAGTAGTATTAGGGTAAGGACAAAAGAAAATAACCGTTCATTTTGGTTGTTAGGATAAATTGGTTATGCCATGGGACCTGATTATACAGTCTTAAACAAGTAAGTTTAAAGAATTAATTTACAAATGAATGTATGAGAAGATAATAATAATAATAATAAATAGATAATAATGATAATCTGTACACAAACAAGTCTGTCAACAATGTTAATAGATACAGTATACAATACTCACTCAGTTATCTTTGTGATTGAGGAGTGGTCCATGATCACGGATAACGCGATTTCACGGTTAACTCGGTATACCCCACTGCTAAGTGGGTGGTGCAGCCGCTGCTGCCCGCCACTACTGACTGGTCTCCCACTTCGTGCGCCACCACACACAGTATTATTCTATTACAGCATAACATACAATTAAGTGGTTTATACTTACTACAAGATGTGAAGCTCATCAGCTCCCGAAGATTGTAATTCCTCCCTCTGCTCATATTGCTGCTAATATTAATTGTTTGGGTAGTGCACAGGCTGACTGAGGAGTGTTGTGGTGGGCTGGCGGGAGGCGAGCCGTGAATGTAAACACGACGCCAAGTTATCTTTAGTGTCATATCATGATCATGGATAAGTGCATAATAGTCACAATTAGTAAATCACGGTTAACGCGGTTCACGGTTAATTGAATCACGGATAACCGCGTGAGTACAATGAAGTATTTTTTCTCTGAAAGGAAATAAATTGGCATAATAATTAAAGTAGTGACTAAACAAATCGCGATTTGTTGAAGGCATTTTTCAAATTAATTTATGAAAAAATGATAAATGACTTCAGGTCTTTTTTCCAAACAAAATAATAATTAAAAACTGTTAAAAGATTAAATGGGAATAAATGTGTCTCCATAATAAATAATAATTTAATAAACTTTAGAAAACTGTAAATTAAAAGCTAAAATGATTTAGATTTTTTAATGGATTAAAAATGGGCCTTTTATGCTTTTTAACTCGTTTCAATTTAAGTCTAATTTTTTAATTTTGCAAATTTTGACGCACGATAATTTCCGAAGTGTGTGTGTGTATATATATATATATATAATATATATATTATAATGTTTCAGACCAACAAAGACCCTAGGATCCACTCATGGCTGGTCTACCTAACTGTGTTCGTGTATTGTGTATGTCCTCCGTGGTGGCGGAGGGGACCTACAATTTTACGTGGGTTCCGAACCACAAGAACATAAGAAATTTATGTAAAAACTGCCGGTAAATTGGCAACGACCAATTTTTACGAAACTAAATAATTATCAATTTAAAACTAATTAATTATCGATTTAAAACTAAAGATAGAATCTCTGATCCAGAGGATCAAGTCATAATAGACTACTATCCACAAATATGTTACACTCTATATCTATTTATAAAGGACATGCAAATATATCGGATCCAAAGAATCCAGTCAATTTCATTACGGTATCCATCAAGTCACGGTCCATATCGATAGCGGACCAAGTCAAAATTTACAATCATATACATTACAATATATACACTTACGAGAAAAAGAGTAGGTGTGGCCGTAAAGACTGTACAGTAATGTAGAAATGTGTGTGCACCCATTTTGGGTCTCCCATTTAAAGGTGTTTGTGGGGCAAGTGAAGATCATGAGATTTTCAATACCCCACAGTACTATGGGGGCACCGCTCGGCAGAGGAATCTCTTTAAATGGGGTGTGTAAGGACAGAGAGTATCCCCTAACCCAAGACGCTGCCTCCCTATATCCCACAACACTTGTGTTGAGCTGTGGGATCTATCCCCAGAAAGCCTTAATTTTACTACCTTAAACTATACCCTTTCTATCAACATATGCGTCTAATCGATTTTTAAACATGTTTATAGACGTGCTACTAATTACTTCTACCGGCAAACTATTCCAGCTATTTACTATTCTATGCGTAAAAAAGTTTTTCGCAACTGCTGTCTCGAACCTTCTACTTGTCAACTTACACCCGTTATTTCTAGTCCTATTATATTGAGATATTTCGAAAAAGCTATCTCTATCTACGTTATCGAACCCATTCATAATTTTGAAAACCTGGATTAGATCACCCCTTAACCTCCTGGTCTCGAGTGTTGTCAATTTTAACTCCTTAAGCCTATCCTCGTACGACTTTGACCTAAGCGACGGAATCATCTTAGTTGCTCGTCTTTGAACTCTTTCGATTTTGTCTATATCTTTGCGCATATACGGATTCCAAAATATATATATATATATATATATATATATATATTGCCAACGACTGTATTATCTATATGAAAATGAAAATGAAAATGAAAAGGTTTATTGGCAGACTATAGTCCATATGACAAATATTATTAATACAATGACAGTTCATACACTAAGGATAGAAAATATACAATTGATTAGAAATAATACTGCACTGTCGAAGTTAAGTGGAGCTACAGACAGACGTTTTCGTACCAAGAAGTCCATAGCTTAGAGGATAAATGGCAGGACTCATGGATAGCTTGGATGATCGGGTTGGTTGATTTTTTAATTCTTTGCATTAGACTGTGTTGAGCACGTCTTGTTACCTCCGGGAAGCTCGGGACATTGCGGGTAGCAAACATTTGCGAAGCTGAGCATCTCGGGGGTAATTTATGTAAGAGTCTAAAAGACCTGTTGTACAGCAAATTTAGGGTTCTGCCAGAACCTTTTTTATAATTCACCCAGAGTTGCTGACCGTATATATTACTGCAGAAAGTACGAAAGAGTGTGTCTTTAGCTTCACTTGTACAGAAACGAAAGTTCCTTATGGTCATATTCGCTTTAGCACACAGGCTTCGAGATTGTTTTCTTATATCCGAGTCATCACTCAAGGAGCTGGTAATAGTTTGACCCAAATACTTAAACTCTTGTACTTCCTCAATTACTTCACCATTCATTTTAAACCTTATATCAGCTGGCTGATTACAGCTTTTAGGATGAAATTGCATAACCTTAGTTTTTGTAACATTAAAAAGAATATCATGTTTCTGCGAATACACTTCGCAGACTTTAGTAGCCGATCCAGACCTTTAACAGAGGGACTTATTAACACCATATCATCGGCATAAACTAAGTTATTTATCCTTGTGTTATCTATACAATCCCACTGTTGCCTCATTAAGTGAAGCAATTAATCCGTCAATATACACATTAAACAGCATAGGGGAGAGCAAGGAGCCTTGTCTCACCCCGCAAGAGGAGCCAAAACACTCGGATAGTACATTGCCCCACCTAACAGTGAAAGATTGGTGGGAATACCAAAATTTCAATAAATTTAATATGTACATGGGAACCTTCCTGTCTTCTAGTTTTGCAAATAAAATATTGTGGTTCACCCTATCATATGCCTTACTTATATCAAGGAAACAGCTATAAATGGTTGAATTACTGTCAATGTATTTAGATATTGTTTCTTTAAGTACATAGATACACAGGTCAGTTGAGTGGGACCTTTTAAAGCCAAACTGATTAGAGATGTCCATAGGAAATCATTTAATCGGAGTAACAAGAGTTTTTCTAGTAGTTTCGAGAAGCAGGAAGCGACAGCAATAGGCCTGTAATTATTGCTGGACAGAATGTCTCCGTACTTATTTTTGACCAGGGGCAAGATATATACCCTCATGAACTCTGCAGGGATATAGCTATGAGCAAGCATGGCTGATAGGAGCAATGATATATGCAGACATACTACGTCATTTGCATATTTTAAGTGCTCATTCGATAAGTCATCTACCCCTGACGCAGAACCAGTCTTTAACTCTTTAATTAACCTCTTTACTTCAGAAAATGATATCAAAATATTTTCCCTTGTCCCTCCCACAATCGTTTCGCTGTAATCTATCTTAAGATTATCCCTACTCACACTATTAAGAATGTTAGAGTAGTGATTTTTCCACAGCTTTGCAATTTCATCCTCCCCCGACACCCCATCGATTGTCGGAGTGAGGACATTTTTGACACCCGTTTGATTCTTAACAAATTTCCAAAATTTGTTATTATCGTTATTTATGCGAGCTTCACAGGCTTTTGATGCTCGAATAGACTCTTCTTCCTGTTTACATCGCCTTATGGCCGCTTTATACTGACCCCCGACTTCTACACATATTCAAGTATACTGGTCCTAATCTGGGTCTACCATGAAAGCACCACAAATCATAGGCGTCTTTCGATTCTCTCTTCAGGGGGGCAATAACATCATTCCATCCAGGAATAACCTTAGTATGATAGTTGTAAGATTTAATCAAGGGGCTTCCTGCTTCTCTTAACAGGGATATTATCTTACTATAATACCTATCTATGAGTTTACAGTGAGAATCATTTGAGCAAGGATTATTACAGCCAAGGTGCAAAATTTCTAAATTATTAAAGAGGTGACATGTTCTGTCTTTGTATTCTATTCTCTGCTGCATATTAACATTGGACCAATCGACGCGATTATTCTTCCCTATTGAGTTCTTTTTAAGTCGTGTTGCGCATAAATTGGTAACGTTAATTAATATTTCTAATGGTCTATGATCAGAAAGAAGGAAATCATGCAAAATATGAACTCTAACAATTCGATCCTTTAGATTGTTACTAGTGAGACAATGATCAATCCACCTGGTGGTACCACTCATATCGCTAACGTATGTAAAATTACCACTGGCTACCCCTAATACATCTACATCACTTATACTTAAATTGGCCGACTCGCACATGTTACCCAATTCTCCAAAGAATTCTGAGTTCACATGTGCGTTAAAGTCCCCCATTATTATACAGTGAGAATATTTGGGGTTATCTGATAATGACTTAATTTTGTACAGCAAATCAATGTATTCATCTAGATTACTGCCGTTGTTGTATGGTAAATAGCAGTTTACAATTAATATGCAATCATTGTTCACTTGTAATTCAATGCCTAACAACCTTACGTTATCGCTTGTTAAAAATCTTATATATTTTGACAAATTTTTCTTTAATAAGAAAGCAACACCACCAAAAGGCCTACCGTACATTAATTCATCTGACAAGTCTACTGCTGATGACGCATGGTACATAAAGTCATCATGGATGGTCGAGAGGAATTTTAGCTCTTGCTTAGGTAGCCAGTGCTCCTGCAGGAGTATCAGATCTGCACTGTCGCAGATTTTATGAACATCTACAGTTGAATTCCTCACTGACTTTACATTATATGAGACTATTTTCAACATGTTATCCGCCATGACTGATAGAAAATTTATTATTCGTAAGATTATTATTATTATACACAGTACAACTTTCAGGCATTGCCGTTAGGGCGCCTATTATTATTATTATTATTATTATTATTATTATTTTGCCTGCTATCAAATCTCCTGGAAAAGTGAATAAACTCCTTAACAATAATACCGTCAGGCCATTGACTCATATTATACGGGTTGAAATGCGCATTTGCACCTTTAATTATTACTTTAAAAGAGTTATAATATGGAGATTTCGTGTTTAGTTTATTAACTATCACTATACTGTGTTCACCAATGATTTCTTCTATCATGTGTCGAATATCGCTTGCCTCGTTCGAGAGCTGAATTCGCGACACAAATAGGGTGAGATTCTCCATTGGTGGCCTCGCCGCGGAGACCGGTTGAGGAGACCTTTGGGACTGGCGCCTATTAACCGTTACCCACCCGTCCTGCTCCCTCGATCTCCCTGAGGCAGGGTTCGCCTGCCTGGGGGATGGGTGGCACAACCTTTGAGGGATAGGAGGCCCCTCCCTTACTCTGTGGCTTGGTGAGGGTCTGTTAGCGGCGTTTATACCCTGACGGCCGCGCGTGCCTCTCCTTCTTCGGTGGGAGGGGGGGGGAACTGCGTACCGAGCGAGGCGTAATCGAACACCTCTCCTCTGCAGTGGGGGGCAGGGAAGAGGGCAATGATGCCTCGACTCTCGGCATTGGACCGTCCCTGTTCCGCATTGTGAGATCGGGAGCAGGAGTCCTTTCCTGAAAGGGAGGGGGGTTGACCGCTACCCCTGCATGCTGCGTTTCCACCCCATTTTCAGGGGGGGAGTTGGAGGCGGGGATTTCGTTTCCCTCGCTGCCCAACGCGCTTCTTGGAGATCTGGCTTGCTGAACTACTTCCGCGTAGCTAGGCTTTGGGAGGAGCGTCTCTTTCAACGCATCTAACTCTGACCGGAACTGTTCTATCGAAATCGCGTTTTTCTGATTTGACACCACGTGTTGGTGTTTCAGTTCAACTATCGACTTTTGTACCTCATTATACTGTTTGAGGAGCACCGAGACGTTTACGTCACCCATAGAGATTACCGGTATTCTATGGAAGTTAGTAACGTAAAAGGTAATATTATTCTCATTATCCCGGAGGGTCGACACTTTATTTATAATGTCTTTCAGGGTATTCTCGTTTTTAGAATTACCTCTACGAGTTGGGAGGGTAGCACCGAACAGGGAGTTTAATTGTACCCTCGCATGTTCTATTTCTTCTGAATCATAAAAATCATTACAGACAGATACAAGAAGGTCTGACTTAATATGATCTACTTTGTCGAATATGAAACATAACAGAGGATTTTCTACAAGATTTACAGCAGACGACCCCATTGTATCTGTAACGGCTTGCGGGGGAGCGTAGCAGGTGGGGGCTGGTTGGGGGTGCGGTGGGGGTGAACGCCGAAAGGGGTCCCACTTTTTCGTCCCTTTAAATCATGCTCTGGATACCAACGGTTCGATGTTCAGGCATCTTTTCACATTAATTATGTAACTGTTTCTATGACACAAAAAGCATATACGCGGCGTCACTGTACGATTATACCGTAATGAAACATACATTTCCCGCGATCACCGTCAAATTTTTACTATTAAACTGAAAATTCGCAGTGTATATGATGGGGGTAGGGCGGGAGAGGGGGAAAGAGATGGGGATGCTAAAAGAGTGCCCACTCCTTGTCCCTTTAAAACATGTAAGCGTGTAAGTTTGTAATTATATCTAAAGTAATAACACCTATTTATTTGCTTGGTCTTTCATTTAAGATTTCAGAGCCTTTCCCTGGCCTTTTGAAAATATTTTGAACCGTTTATATAGTTAAAATTCACTCGTTCATTCGTTTAGTTCGTTCATTCGTTCGTATGCCCGCTATTTCAAGGTCACTGTTTACCTCCCTCCTCATAGGTCCAAGGAGGAAGTGCCGGATGTCGTTAGGAAATTTTGAGGATATATTAAATGTATTATTATTAATTAAGTATTGTGGACCATTAATAAGATTGTAACTGGGTAATCTTGACACATTTACAAATTTTATTGTATAGGTAACATACCGGTTCACTAACTTTAAACCCTGTTAATTTGGTAGTAAGACGGAGCACAAAACTGAGAAGCGTCACTGGCACTGGCCTATCCTAATAATGTAATTAGTTACATTAAGCTTGAGGCTTGAGGTTCCAAATCTTTTGATCAAAATAATAAATGTCAATAAAATAAGGAGATTAATACAGTGAATTTCCTTATTTTAATAAACAAAACAATAAAATATGTAAGTCACAATAAACATTATAGTTAATGTTTTGCAGTGAATAACATTATAATCTTGATTAATTGTTTTGTAAGAAAAATGCATGAACTGCTGAGAATGACGTTCATTACAAGAAAACAAATGCATAATGGTAAGATTGAGTGAATTTTGAGCTATTTAAGTTAATGAATGATTATAGGTCCACAAGGAGGCATGCTTAAGATAGTGTCTGGCATTTTGCGCAGTACCAGCTTGACTGAGAGTCGTTTTGAAGGAGTCTCGACTCAAGGAGCGATGTGATGTCGTTTTGCTCGCGGCTGTCTCGATAAACAAAGAAGGCCTTATTTGAGAGTAAAAATCGTTCAGGAGGGACAAAAATCGGCACAGTGTTCAGGCCAACTAATGAGGCCTACTGCTCTAACTCCTGCATTATTATTAACACCATAATCGGGATTCAGAACTCCGACATCAGCGTCTTTACTTCGCTTATTATTATTCACTGAGCTGCGGAAGCTAGCAAGTACCCATTATCGAAGGTGTTTAAAAAGTATCATTACATTGTACAGACCTTTTTTAATCAACTTGCACTGTACAGTGAATTACCAATAATGTACGTGTATATAACGCTCCAGATTTATTTTTAACTCTGAGGCAAACTAAAAGCCGCCGTGTACTGATTCCAGATAAATTAAAAACTGACATTACTCGTGTCATTGATAACATATCCAATGAACTGCAACACATGTTTCACAACATTAACCATTGTGTCCAGCTCTGCCTGGAGGCGAGAGGTTCGCGTTTCCAATACTTGGTGTAACCAAATGTACCTAATACCTAATCTTTTAACGCTCGGGATTGATCTGCGCGCATAATTGATATGCATGTGATTACACTCAGTTAATAAAAATAAACTGAAATTCTACTCGTATTTAATTGACACTTCCTCCATTAGATCGTGCCAATCACTTCGATTAAATTATTTTCAAAGAATGAGTTCCCAGAAAAGTATTTCATCAAGCATCGCAGTTTGATAAAAATACTGTCATCACCTGAAGGCACTTGTTTGATGAAAGAATTTCCCACATCTTGATAAAAATTCTAGTCTCAGTGACATGTTAAGAACTGCCGCTAAATATTTTTTGTTTCTTTAACTTTGAATTTTTAATGCCAAATGTTTTTTGCGTGTTATTTTTGTCCTCTTCTTTTTAAGGTGTATTATTATGTACACACAAAAGATTTACTTCTTAGCAGGGCACATTTTCAACCTAGTTATTAATGTAGTGTATTGGTACTCCTGCAAGGTTCCAATGTCTATAAACATTGTATATTTGTTTGTACTATTTCCATTCATAAAATTTACTATAGTATTACGATTTATAGTATTTGAGATGCCACTTAATGTATTTTTCATATACTCGTAATATCTACAAAAAATGTTCGAATGATGTGTCGGCAACTACATACCACGTTTTAAATAAGTACACAAAATACTATTGTTATATGGTTTGTTCATATGTTTACGTTCGCTATACACGTCATTACAACATCTTTCAAAACATTTCAACCCGTATAATATGAGTCAATGGCCAGACGGTATTATTGTTAAGGAGTTTATTCACTTTTCCAGGAGATTTGATAACAGGCAAAATAATAATAATAATAATAATAATAATAATATAATAATAATAATAATAATAATAATATATAATAATAATAGGCGCCCTAACGGTAATGCCTGAAAGTTGTACTGTGTAAAATAATAATAATCTTACTAATAATAAATTCTCTATCAAGTCATGGCGGATAACTTGTTGAAAATAGTCTCATATAATGTAAGGTCAGTGAGGAATTCAACTGTAGATGTTCATAAAATCTGCGACAGTGCAGATATGATACTCCTGCAGGAGCACTGGCTACCTAAGCAAGAGCTAAAATTCTTCTCTACCATCCATGATGACTTTATGTACCATGCGTCATCAGCAGTAGACTTGTCAGATGAATTAATGTACGGTAGGCCTTTTGGTGGTGTTGCTTTCTTAATAAGGAAAAATTTGTCAAAACATATAAAATTTTTAACAAGCGATAATGTAAGGTTGTTAGGCATTGAATTACAAGTGAACAATGATTGCATATTAATTGTAAAGTGCTATTTACCATATAACAACGGCAGTAATCTAGATCAGTGGTTCCCAACCGGTTTTGGCTTATGGCCCCCCTTAGGAACCTTATTTTTTCCTGTGGCCCCCATAAGCATTATTTTCAGTAGGTAATATGCAGATTTAACTCTATTTTACAAAATAACATTTTCCTGTGGCCCCCTTCAAATGTGCCATGGCCCCCAGGGAGCCATATGGCCCCCGGTTGGGAAACACTGATCTAGATGAATACATTGATTTGCTCTACAAAATTAAGTCATTATCAGATAACCCCAAATATTCTCACGGTATAATAATGGGGGACTTTAACGCACATGTGAACTCGGAATTCTTTGTGGAATTGGGTAACATGTGCGAGTTGGCCAATTTAAGTATAAGTGATGTAGATGTATTAGGGGTAGCCAGTGGTAATTTTACATACGTTAGTGATATGAGTGGTACCACCAGGTGGATTGATCATTGTCTCACTAGTAATAATCTAAAGGATCGAATTGTTAGAGTTCATATTCTGCATGATTTCCTTCTTTCTGATCATAAACCATTAGAAATATTAATTAACGTTACCAATTTATGCGCAACACGGCTTAACAAGAACTCAATAGGTAAGAATAATCGCGTCGATTGGTCCAATGTTACGATGCAGCAGAGAATAGAATACAAAGAGAGAACAAGTCACCTCTTTAATAATTTAGAAATTTTGCACCTTGCCTGTAATAATCCTTGCTCAAATAATTCTCACTGTAAACTCATAGATAGGTATTATAGTAAGATAATATCCTGTTAAGTGAAGCAGGAAGCCCCCTGATTAAATCTTACAACTATCATACTAAGATTATTCCTGGATGGAATGATTTTATTGCCCCACTGAAGAGGGAATCGAAAGACGCCTATGATTTGTGGTGCTTTCATGGTAGACCTAGATTAGGACCAGTATACTTGAATATGTGTAGAAGTCGGGGTCAGTATAAGGCGGCCATAAGGCGATGTAAACAGGAAGAAGAGTCTATTCGAACATCAAAAACCTGTGAAGCTCTCATAAATAACGATAATAACAAATTTTGGAAATTTGTTAAGAATCAAACGAGTGTCAAAAATGTCCTCCCTGCGACAATCGATGGGGTGTCGGGGGAGGATGAAATTGCAAAGCTGTGGAAAAACCACTATTCTAACATTCTTAACAGTGTGAGTAGGGATAATCTTAAGATAGATTGCAGCGAAACGATTGTGGGAGGGACAAGGGAAAATATTTTTATATCATTTTCTGAAGTAAAGAGGTTAATTAAAGAGTTAAAGACTGGTTCTGCGTCAGGGGTAGATGACTTATCGAATGAGCACTTAAAATATGCAAATGACGTAGTTGTCTGCATATATCATTGCTCCTATCAGCCATGCTTGCTCATAGCTATATCCCTGCAGAGTTCATGAAGGTATATATATCTTGCCCCTGGTCAAAAATAAGTACGGAGACATTCTGTCCAGCAATAATTACAGGCCTATTGCTGTCGCTTCCTGCTTCTCGAAACTACTAGAAAAACTCTTGTTACGCCGATTAAATGATTTCCTATGGACATCTAATCAGTTTCGCTTTAAAAGGTCCCACTCAACTGACCTGTGAATCTATGTACTTAAAGAAACAATATCTAAATACATTGGCAGTAATTCAACTATTTATAGCTGTTTCCTAGATATAAGTAAGGCATATGATAGGGTGAACCACAATATTTTATTTACAAAACTAGAAGACAGGAAGGTTCCCATGTACATATTAAATTTATTGAAATTTTGGTATTCCCACCAATCTTTCACTGTTAGGTGGGGCAATGTACTATCCGAGTGTTTTGGCTCCTCTTGCGGGGTGAGACAAGGCTCCTTGCTCTCCCCTATGCTGTTTAATGTGTATTTCGACGGATTAATTGCTTCACTTAATGAGGCAACAGTGGGATGTTGTATAGATAACACAAGGATAAATAACTTAGTTTATGCCGATGATATGGTGTTAATAAGTCCCTCTGCTAAAGGTCTGGATCGGCTACTAAAAGTCTGCGAAGTGTATTCGCAGAAACATGATATTCTTTTTAATGTTACGAAAACTAAGGTTATGCAATTTCATCCTAGAAGCTGTAATCAGCCAGCTGATATAAGGTTTAAAGTGAATGGTGAAGTAATTGAGGAAGTACAAGAGTTTAAGTATTTGGATCAAACTATTACCAGCTCCTTGAGTGATGACTCGGATATAAGAAAACAATCTCGAAGCCTGTGTGCTAAAGCGAATATGACCATAAGGAACTTTCGATTCTGTACAAGTGAAGCTAAAGACACTCTCTCTTTCGTACTTTCTGAGTAATATATACGGACAGCAACTGTGGGTGAATTATAAAAAAGGTTCTGGCAGAACTCTAAATTTGCTGTACAACAGGTCTTAAATTTAGACTTTTACATAAATTACCCCCGAGATGCTCAGCTTCGCAAATGTTTGCTACCCGCAATGTCCCGAGCTTCCCGGAGGTAACAAGACATGCTCAACACAGTCTAATGCAAAGAATTAAAAAATCAACCAACCCGATCATCCAAGCTATCCATGAGTCCTGCCATTTATCCTCTAAAGTCTAAGCTATGGACTTCTTGGTACGAAAACGTCTGTCTGTAGCTCCATTTAACTTTGACATTACAGTATGATTTCTAATCAATTGTATATATTTCTATCCTTAGTATATGAACTGTCATTGTATTAATAATATATGTCATATGGACTATAGTCTGCCAATAAACATTTTCATTTTCATTTTCATAACATAATTCGGTCAAATGAGATCATTCGAAACCAAAATGATTAAAAATAAACCACAAATAATCATTCATTTGCTGGATTAAGAAAATTGAAATGAAATTAGCGGAACAGAAAACTATTGTAGTGATTATGGAATTACTGTTATAAATAATTATGTTACGAATTATCTTATAATTATCTTATAACAAATTATCTTATAACAAATTATCTTATAACTATGAGTAAACAGGGAAAATAGCGGAGATATTCCGCCACTCTCTACCCAAATATCGCCGCTACTTGGAAAAACAATTACCTCATTTGTAAGTAGCAAATAAAACGTTTATAACAGATGAAAGACTTTTCTTCCAATTTAGTCATTTGAAGGGATCATTTTCGCGAATGACGTTAAAAGCCTTTCAACGCACAATTTATTAACAGCCTCTGAATAATGGGCCTTCTACAAATTAGCAATTTCCTCTTCTCCAGACACCCAGATGCACCATCGATTATCGATGGAGGGGCCCATGCACCGTCTAATTCGCTCATAAACGATTTTAAAAACTTTTTAAATAATTATAAACAATAGCACACCTATAAATAAGTCACCATTTAAGCAATCTTAATATCGAGTGAAAAGCAGGATATATATATATACAGGGGTTGGACAGAGTAATGGAAACACTCGCATTTTTGGTGCTGTATTTTCTGATATCATTAATGGCATTATGTACTTTATTAAATTAATATGTAACTGCATATAATATTGAGAACATCTTCTATTTTAATATGTTCATACTGGTTTTACATGTTCTTTTAAAATAAATAAAAATATAGGGCTTGAAAAAGATGTTACTGCCTGTGAAAGGGGCATGATAGTAGGAGCCCGTTTGGTTGGTGTTTCAGTTATAAAAGTCACATAATTGCTTCTGTATTTCGAAGAAAAGTCCTCAAGGTTATGAATACATGCAAAAATAATAAAAAAAGAACATCAAATAAGGAATATAGTGAGCGTAAAGCAACACTGACAGAATGCGACAGAAGAACCTTATATGATAATTATGAGCTGTGAAGAATCAATGAAAGACTGTCACGAGTGTCACATCTAAACTTTTTGGTTCAAAATTTAACAATACTCCGCAAAGACCAGTGTCAGTCATAACTATGTTATGGGAACTGTAGTAAAGCCTATTTTAACACCAACCAGTACCAAAGTTCTAATGAATTTGGAGTTGGGGAGAATAATGGGAACAATTCTGTGCTTATGTGGTGTAATTTTTTTTTTTATTTCCATGTATTCATAACTATGGGACTGTTCCTCAAGGTGCAATGACAATCACGCGACTTTTAATATTGAGACACCAACCAAACGGGTTCCTACTATTATGCCCCTTTCACAGGCAGTAACATCTTTTCCAAGCGCCATATTTTTATTTATTCTACAAGAACATGAAAAACCAATATGAACATATTAAAATAGAAGATGTTCCCAATATTATATGCAGTTACATATTAATTTCATAAAGTACATAATGCCATTAATGATACCAGAAAATATAGCATAAAAAATGCGAGTGTTTCCATTATTCTGTCCAACCCCTGTATATATATATATGTTGCAAACCCACAGGCAAAAAAAGAAAAAGGAGTCTAAGGTCTTTCGTGTATTCAGAAGTACACCTCGTCAGGGAATGACGAGGTGTACTTCTGAATACACGAAAGGCCTTGGAATCATTTTTCTTTTTTCCCTGTGGGTTTGCATCATTCATTCATTTCATGTGTTTAATTGTGAAATTCATCCCATATATACTGTATATATATCATATATATATATATATATATATATATATATATATATAGGGTGAACCAAATGTAGGTGGACAGTAAATGATAACGTTTATTTTGAGAATACATATTTAATTTTTTTGTATACTATAATACAAAATAAAATTTAAATAAATTTAGTTATAATATTTAATATAATAAAACACAAACACCATAGTTATAATGAACACCATAGTTATAATATAATATAACACAAACCGTATTCAACCTACTGTCCACCTACTTTTGGTTCACCGTGTATATTGATTTCCGAATATTAAATTTATTTAAGATAGAAAAACAAGTACAGTATGATTATGATCAGCGGTGGGTAAATGTTCAAAGAGAAATATTCATTTTTCGGATATTTTTTAATTAAATGTAAAGGTCATCGAGACGAAATTCTTCGAAAAATTCCAATGAGATCTTTTCCTATATTAATGTTAGTGTATTGGTACTCCTGCAATATCTATAAACATTATATGTTTGTTTGTACTATTTTCGTTCATAATTTTTTTTAAATTTTATACAAAGCCTGAAGTAAAACGTGCAGTGCGGAGGAGGGTTCGTCCTCGCGTCGCGAGTTAACGTCCCGAGAACGTTTCTTACCACCACAGTCCCACCATAGTCACCACAGCACCCAAGAAACAATCCCCCCCCCCCCCAAAAAAAAAACTTCGAGTGTAACTTTTCAGCGGAACTCGTCTTATCGCACGCTTTCATCAGAAAATGTGATAGTAACGCTTCAGTAAATTGTATCATAGAAAACTACAATAACCGAACATTGATTTTACACGAAGACTGAAATAAAACGTGCAGCGCGAGGGACGATTTGTCCTCGCGTCGCGAGGCAACGTCCCGAACATGTCTTACACATCCGCGAACCGTCCCACCCACCTACTACACGTTTTAATCCTGTTTTCGTATAAATTACATGTTTTACTCCAGTCTTCATATAAATTACAATTTAATTTTGTCAATTTAACACTTTAATCTCATCCGTTTTCACTTCAGAAATGTAAGTCTTGATAAAATTTGTCAAAATAAGCTTTTATAAGTACTAAAATGGTTTCATATTTAAAAAATAAAAAAGTGAAATTAACACATTTAGGTTTTCTTACAATGCGTCGAAACGGGTTCAACCCTTTTAAGTATAAACAAATCAGTTATTACGTCACCGGAAGTAGTCAAATTATCTTATAATGATAATAATAATAATAATAATGATAATAATAATAATAATAATAATATTATTATTATTCAGAAAGAACACATTACATAATATAAACATTACATCCATATAGGTTTGCACAATGTTTGACATTAACGTTTAATTTTGTATTTTTAGTGACAAGGAGTTTAATTACAGCATTCTTACCTGAATATGCCGTTGGAAGGCGTGACAGCTTTGAGATTCATTCCTATTTTTACAAAGGAAAATAAGAAATATAAATAGAATTAGTAAAAAATAAAATAAAATTGCATTTAGTTAACTCTGTCATTACAAATGAAAAATGAAGTAATCTTTGAAGTAATAGAAAAGGAATTGGTAAACAATCCGGTATGATAATATAAATAGAGATAAGAAAAATGATAAACAATATGGTAAACTGAACATGTTGAAATATGAAAATAAGTAATTTCTATCATTGCAAATTAGAAATGATGATACTCTCTTAAAGTTACAAAAATACAGATAAATCAGATACATTATAACTATGGCGTGATATAATGGAAACTGACACCGACAGTAAGTTTATACAAGTCATTTAGAATATTTAAATTTCTAAACAGAGGAGAGGTATGAAATTGCCTGTTATCATTGTTTGAGAGAGTTCATAAGCAATATTTATGTACTACTTCTAGCGGATATCGTATATAATTCTTCGTACTACCCCATGCTGTGATTCCGTATTGTAAGTGTGGATGAATAAATAAGTATTACATGTGAGGAGGGCATTTTGGAGAATTGTTTTTTTTTTGTTTTTTTTTTTTGTCAATTCTCAAATATTGAGAGATGTCTCCTCCACGTTGTAAAAATTTTGTTTCATATTTATAATCTTTATAATCTGTCTCGTTTTAATCATCTTTCACTTCAAAATTTTAGAGTAAACTTTAAAAGAAATTATTTTTGTTTTATAACTATAAGACTAGAAATATTTTAAGAAGTCATATTCTGTCTCTCAGCTAAGATTCTTCTTGCAGAAATGTATATATTAAACGCCCTGGGCAGCACGTTAAGTAGTATTGGGCCTCGTGTATATACAGGGCGTGACAAAGGTCTGTTCTCATAGGGAAACAAGAAATAACAGAATTGAACGAGAAAAGTTTTAACTATACTGTATATTACAAACAATACAATCAACTTACCAATTAATCCAGTACATGCTCGTCGCTCCAGTAACGATAATTGTGGCAATTCACTGTTCCATTTAAATGAAAACAAGCCTGGTCGCTAAATAAAATATCGGAAAGGATTTCACTATGAGAACGGACTTTTGTTACACCATATATATATATATATATATATATATATATATATATATATATGTGTGTGTGTGTGTGTGTGTGTGTGTGAATTTAACCAGTAGCTATGAGGCAGGATGCCAGAAACTGCTAGATGAGCGAATAATAAAGCATAAATTTTGCGTTCATATATACTGTAATTTAGAAGCTCATTAGCAATTATAATTAGCGAATTCTGCGATGTTTAGCCAAAGGTATTGCAGTAAACAGTAAGCAGAATTATATAAATTCTTTTATGCACAAACAGAATATATAATTCGCTTAGTTAAGAATTTTTCTTGAGAACATAAGTTATTATTATTATTATTAGTACTAGTAGTAGTAATAGTAATAGCAGTAGTACTATGATGGTACTAAATTATGCATCTCTCCGTTGGAACAATTTTGTCTATTAATGTATCTGTCTCTAGCTATTCAGATTTCCCTCTTGATATATATATTTGGAGACAAAAATTTTGTCCCTCCAAAAAGTATAAAATATATAGATCCCAGTTCTTTACCACTTTTACAATTTTTCAGTTCCCATGGCAACTGTAAACCATTCGCAAAATAAATATTTGCTTTCTCCTTTTTTTCTTTTTCTTTTGCAATAAGGTGGTGAGTTTGGCATTTGTGTATGAAAGCAATAGTAGCAACCTTAAATCTAGAATTCAGTAAAATGAGGTAATTCAGCTGTAATAAATTGTGAATATCTATAATTCCATATATAAAGTTAGGACATATTTAATTATAATAAAACACGCGAATATTTACGTAGAGATTGTGAATTTGTAGAAATTGCATAATTTAAGCAAAATTGGTGAATATTTATTTTGCAAACGTTTTAGAAGCAAAAGGTGTGAATTATGTCTACAAGAAAACTATCGAAAGGAACCTTTTTTCCGCACCTTTGGTTTCTTTTTGTACTATTTAAAAATTAATATATTTACTCAGACACTCCCTTCAGTTTAACATAAAAGCATCTTAGTAATTATTATGTTGGAAAATTTCAGATTACGCCACGTGCAGTAAAATACTAAGACGAGATAATTATAGTTATTATTTTTTATCCGTTGTAGGAGGGACCTACAACTAAACCTGGATTCAGAACCAAGGATGGCTACGAATCGAAACAAAGTATATTGGTATAAAATCTTCTGGAATGCTCATGCAGCTTCGCAAGAGCTGACATCTCACATCGTAAAATGTACAGAATGACAGTGAAAGGTTGGGGATTTTTAAACTGTGCACTAATTTAAAACGTGTGTATATGTATATACACACACACACACACACACACACACACATATGTTTAGTTTTGTATGTAAAATTTGCATCACGTTTCTTAATTTTAGAGGTTTGTTTGTGTGAAGGCGTCCAGTAGCTCAGTTGTTACCAAGGGCGGATCCAGAGCGAGCACAATTTTGGGGGAAGGGGGGCGGTCACCTTCCAGAACCTGAGATTATAATACACTGGTAGGCAATTGGTGTGATAGAATTGCTAACGCTTATCACATATTCGTTCTGCCTATAAAGAATGCAGGAAGGTATCTGGTTTTGGTCAAAGAAGTCAATTCCTTAAGATGACGGTAAGCTTCAATGAGGCATAAAATTAGTGCAACAACATTTACATTTTTATTTTATTAAGCATCATCATTAGGGTCAATTAAAAAAAATATACAGTATATTAAATGGCTCACTTTTGAACATCAATGTGCCCCTATATGCCCTCTTTAGCAACAGCGATTATTTTTATACTTAGGATACTTCACTCTAATTTTGTATTGTCTCTTCTTTATGTTTCCGATCGCCTTCTTTCTTTCACTGTCTTTACCTTCAAGGTTTCGAGGCTTCATGGTTTGGGGGGCGAGCACTCCCCTCGCCCCCTCTAAATCCGCCCCTGGTTGTTACGGTGGCGGGCTCTGAGTGGTGAGGCTCTGGTTCGCTCCCGCCTTCTGGCTCCCGGATTGGGTTGATTTGGCAGCTTACTTTGTCATTGTTTGGGCTAAAGGCGACCGTTGGGCACACTTACTCTCACGTTGTGGGGAAAGAGGCTTCCTGGCTGTTACGTTTTTTGTTCTGTAAAATGTGTAAGAAAATATTTTGCCAATGTACTTTTTTACAGAAAATTTTACCGAAATATTTACTGTATGTAAATGATAATACGAGATGACAACAGTTTTGACAAGAAATAACTTTTGTTTTGCTATATTTACTGAAACTTGATTCCCTAAATAGTCCCTAAAAATATTACTTTGATATACAACGACAACGAAACAGTTTTAGTCAGAAGTGTACCGTTTATAGATGATGATAAAGTTGGTGAATTTTATGTGTTTTCCAGAGAGTGTGATAAACACAGACATTGGCGGACAGGAAAACAGACGCTGCTCTTGCAGCAGAAGACATGGCGTCGAAAACACATCAAAAACAACTTTAATTAACTGGGAGACGCAGATAGTTTGAATCCATTCAAAGTCACGTTAAATCTTAAAATGTGATCGAAATATTCATAGATGAGCTTCTGTTTTCCACGCGACCGAAACGTGCATGGTAATGACAATGCCCCTCGTTGTTGACCTTTTGAAAGGGGAATCCGTTGTTTGTTCTGAAATGCTCCATTTTAAATCAAAATTAAATCGGAAATTATTACATTCATTAGTTTTACTGCTTCCAGGATGATTGAGAAATATCTCTCTCTCTCTCTCTCTCTCTCCTCTCTCTCTCTCTCTCTCTCTCGCCCTCTGTGTGTGTGTGTGTGTGTGTGTGTGTGTGTGTGTGTGTGTGTGTGTGTGTGTGTGTGTGTGTGTATTATCATAAATTTGTTTCATTAAAGTTTGAATGTTATTCAATGTAGTAATGCAAGTTATTGCTATGTATGATTTATAGTATTTTACATATAAAAATGTCGGACAGTTTTGAAGCAAATGGTATCTTTTATTTTCATATGCAAAATTCAGCAGGTATAATTGTTTTAAAAATTATTAAAGAAATTAAATAATTGTATTCATTTTGAAATAATTAAAAATAATAATATAATAATAATAATAATAATAATACTATCTTGAAACATTATTCTTCACTTCTTTGATATATAATTATTTTAAAATTTCCTTACTAATGGTATATGACTTGATTAACATGTGCAGTCAGCTAAAATATTGAACAGTAAAATAAAAATGTTCAATTTCTTGTTGCAATTTCTTGTTGTATGAAATTCACTTATTTGTAAAAGAGAAAATTCAGACAGTTAAATAGAATACATAGAATTTACTTATCGTCATAATGGTATGGTACGTAAAAATATATATCCGGAGTAATATAATATAATACTAATATAATTAGTAATATAATTTCCGAGTTCATTCTAATATTTTTAAATTGTTTAGGTTGAATTTTTAAATTAAATTAAATTTGTATTCCTTTTTATTAATTACTTTTGCAAACGGAAGACACGTAGTTAATTTTCTCGCTTTAATTATTCCTTTGTTTTTTACCTCTTTTTTATCCATGAATTTTATTTCACAAGAAATTGTCACTGGCGTAACTTTAGTATTTAATTGTTTTACATATTAATTAATTTTCTTTGTATGTATATTTGTGCATATATTTATTAATTGGTAGTTTTAAAATATTTTTTATTCAAGTTGTATTAGTTTGTATTTATATAAATAGACGAAATCAGCGAAGATGGGAAAAAAGAGTTGCGAAACATTTGGCCAAATGATATTTTGAGTGTTTGGAGCCGGAAACTGGCAAGGCACTTAGACCAACAAATGCGGCCATTTGCTGTAACTCCTACACGGGCGCACAGAGATTTTTTTTTTTTTATAATTTAGGTAAGTTCCTCAACATCGGATATTTAGTCATTGCAAATTGCAAAAACAATTTTTGTAATAAGAAAAAAGTTTTATTTAAAAAAGCTTTTCAATGCAAATATAAATTTCTTCCTCTTAATTTTTTTTTTTTTAACAAAAATTGGTCATTATTTTAAAATAGAAAATAAGTTTCTTTCATTAATAGTTTTCATACAAAATTTAAATATTTTTCTATTTAATATTACTTGATTCAGTTTCATAAAGTTAATTTTTTATATTCTTGTAAGTATATTATAACTTTTAAATACGAATATAAAAAATGTTCACCTGAAAAATGTTACTTCATAAAATTGCGGCGTAAAGAAAACTATGAATAGGAAATTTGTCAAACAAACTCACAAAGTCTCTGAGTGGTGTAGCGAGAAGATTACTCCGTACGTTGCGTGATAGATTCTCCGAAAGCCCATAAAAGTTGTAATATGATACTTTTCACCTTACTTCCCCTTAAACTATGATGACGATTGTTTTAAGCGCTGATAATATATATATATATATATATATATATATATATATATATATGGGATGAATTCACAATTAAACACGTGAAATGAATGAATGATGCAAACCCACAAGGAAAAAGAAAAATGATTCCAAGACCTTTCATGATTCAGAAGCAGAGCTGGGCACTTGCGGCATATTTTGCGGTACTGCGGCTGCGGTACTACCAAACTACCAAACCGGTACCAAACCGGTACGCGGAAATTTGAATGCGGTAGCGGTACTGCGTACTTCAGCGATCCTTTGCGGTACTGCGTTATGCGGTCCCGGTTGGTAGTTTGGTAGTACCGCAGTACCGCAGTACCGCAAAATATGCCGCAAGTGCCCAGCTCTGTAAATCAGAAGTACACCTCGTCAGGGAATGAAGGGAGAGGAAAAAGTATTTTAACAGGATATTGTGAATTTTATACATTCCCGCACTGTTACTGAAATTATTTTTAAAATGGATAAATGCACTAAAATATTCCTTTCAATTATATCTGTTTTTAACGAGCACTTTAGAACTATCCCAATTGATACTATGATTACATCTATACATATGGTTAAACAATGCATTAGAATTGTTGGAGCAAGTGTAGTTTACGTCCCCCTGACGCAAAAGGGGATACAAACTACATTAGGTCAAAGTATACAATTTAAGTTACGGCATAACTAGGATCTTGAGGAGACATTTTTTAAATGAATCCATCAAATAAAATGTTAAAACTAACGAAAATATTACGACTTAACCTAACCAGTCGTCAATATATATATATATATATATATATATATATATATATATATATATATATATATATATATATATATAATATATATATATATACAGAGGGTGATCAAAGTATTAGAGCCACTACATAAAAAATAGTTTTTCTTGTATAAGTTTATTTCTAATGCTAATAATAAATAGTAAAATTTGGCTAATTTAAACACTTATTTTTTTCAGAATATATTTATATACACTCTGCAATCATATTAAACACAGTTAGTACTTAGTGGGTCCTCCTTTGGCCTTAATTAAGGCAGCAACCCGTCTAGGCATACTCTCTATACAGTCTTTCCAGCTGGCCTGTATCTCAGGATCACGGTTCCAAACGGCAATTATTCGTTCTATTAACTGTATTCGAGTTGTTATTTCCTCGCCTTTCAGTCTACGCTTTACTATTTCCATAGGTTTTCGATAGGGTTCATATCCGGAGAATTTGTGGCCAATCCACGAGAGGAATATTCTTTGCAGCCAGAAAACTTTTAACTGACTTTGCAGTGTGGCATGGGGCCGAATCTTGCATAAAATGGAATGGCTCACCATTTGGAAACCAGTCGGCGATCTGTGGAATAAGTCTTGTTTCCAAAACCTTTCGGTATTGGTCCTGCCTCATAGTACCCTCAACAATGTAAATTCGTCCAGTACCTTTACCGCTTATCACTGCCCATATCATGACAGATGTTGGATGCTTAACCGTACTTACGACACATTCTGGATGATATGCCTCACCAACACGTCGCCTAACGTACTGTGATTTATCAGACATGACTTGGAATGTGGATTCGTCACTGAAACACACCTGCAAATGAAAAGAGAAAGAAGTGATTGCAACCAAAATGAAATGTCCCTTGTCATACAAATATCAAAATAATACATTTTACTCAAAATAAGCATATAAGATCACTAAAATATTGTGACTTACCGATTTCCAGTCATCTACAGTGAACTTTGAGTAGTATTTAGCCCACTTTAAGCGATTTTTGATCATTGTTGGAGTCAATTTTGGCGTTTTCCTTGGCCGGCGACTACTCAATCCAAATTCCCTGGCACGCCTTCTTAAGGTCATTGTCAAAAAGTTGATGTTTTCCTTCTCCAGCTCGAATTTAAGTTTGTTAGTAGTGCTTCTCCTATTATTTTCTAGTTTCTTTTCAATGCATCTGTAGGCTCTAGGTGTAGTTATCCTTTTCCGACCATATTTACCCTTTCTTTTTGGAGTCAGCTCTGGATTATCCCCTTCAACTTTAATTTTTGATGCGATCCTGTCAACACTCGCACGTGATACATTCAGTTCTCGGGCTATGTTTCTGTGAGAATAATCAGTTGCAGTCAGCAGCGAGAGCATTCTACCTTTCTTCTTTGGCGACAGATCACATTTCTTACCCATGATGGGTAGCCTACAGTACATAAAAGTTATTCCTGTAAAGAAACACTAATTTAATAAAAAGAATCACAATACGTTGCTGAGAAACAATATCATGGGTGTATGAGTGCATATTCCACGTACAATGGTTTAAATATAATAACTTATCATTAACTTAACATACACTTAACGCACCTGACCACTTGATACAACCTTCCATGTCCACAGCTGAAACACTACTGAACCCACTTTTCACATACTCCCCTCCCCCTACTCCCCAAATTAACCCTATCCCCAGTTTCTGTTATTCAGGTAGAGAACACTACATGTTAACAATTTGGAATACTGTCTGCATACTTAAAAGCAGAGCTGGGCATTTGCGGCATATTTTGCGGTACTGCGGTACTACCGCAAACCGCAAACCGGAACCGCATACGCAGTACCGCAAAGGATCGCTGAAAGTACCCAGTACCGCTACCGCATTCAAATTTCCGCGTACCGGTTTGGTGCCGGTTTGGTAGTTTGGTAGTACGCGTACCGCAGTACCGCAAAATATGCCGCAAATGCCCAGCTCTGCTTAAAAGGTTATTATTTAAACTAAAACACCTATTATAATGAAAATGTGTTTTTCAAGGGGTGGCTCTAATAATTTGATCACCCACACCACACACACACAGTATGTGTATATATATATATATATATATATATATAATATTATATATATATATATAAATTGACGATTGGTTAGGTTAAGTTGGGGAACGCTCAACAATTTAGTCCCATCTATTAAGTTCACGGTGAAAAGAAAATGATGGAAGCTTATCTTTTTTGGATCTAAAAATTCGGAGATGCTTTAATCAGTTCAAATTTGAAGTTTATTGTAAACCTACTAATAATAACTCTTATGTGCATTTTTATTCTGACCATCATCCCTCGATTAAATCTATTTTCTCTGCTATGTTTCTCAGAGCATTGAGAGTTGTCAGTCCTGAATTTTTAGATTCCGAGTTATACAATATCATGAATATTGGGACTAAATTATGTTATCCTATTTCATTTTTAGATAACTGCCTTAGGAAAGCCAAGAATAGGTATTATAATAGTGTAACTGTAAAGGAATTTGAACGTAAAAATATCCTTAGCCTACCTTACCATGTTAATTTTCTATATCTTCCGACTTTACTTAAAGCAATTGGTATCAACAGTGGCGTACTAAGGGGGGTGCGATGGGGGCGGTCCGCCCCGGGTGACAGCCAGGAGGGGGGTGCCATCGGGAGAGTTGAAATACCAGTACAAGTTTTCAAACCAAATGAAAAATTCGCCAAAGTAAGAAAAAAATTTAAAAATGTTCAAACTATTACAACAGCTTAATGTTAATTTCCACTATAAAATAAATTTTTATTTTTATTGTCAATACAAAATTTACAAACAAAAAATTAAATATTTGATAAAAATTACATCGAAAGGCGAGAGAGATGAAGAGATGGAGAGACATAGACTGGACATAAACCTGTGCCGTGGTCAAGGATATGACAACGCTGCAACTATGGCTGGGATTCATGGTGGTGTTCAGTCAAAGATCAGAAAGATTAATCCCAAGGCTTTGTTTGTGCCTTGTGCAAATCATTCTCTGAACCTTTGCGGAGTGCACTCATTTAGAAGCGTTCTTCATGTGTGACCTTTTTTGGAACCTTGGAGAGAGTCTATTCCAGTGATTCCCAACGTGGGGCGCACGCCCCACAGGGGGGGCAATTTGAATATTTTGGGGGGCAATTTGAAAATGCTACAATAAAATGAAATTTATACATAATAATTTTTATAATAAATATATTTAAAATTTCAATAACATAATTATTTTTTTTGCAACATTTTTACACGACGACAACAATTCCATATTTTACTTAACATGTTGATTCAAAGACAAAGATATTTGGCTTCATTACATTTCTGGAATTATGTCAAAAGAATATTTCTGCACGAAAATATACCCAGTTATATTGGCTAAATAAGTGTGAGGTAACTGATGATGCTTTACTTGTCATTGTGGATCATTTGAAAATACTGGCCTGTGATTTAAATTACAGATTTCTGATTTAAAAGAAATGAGTTTTCCATCTTGGCTAACTCAGCCATTGCTAGTGGACCTATCTGAAGTGGGCATGAAGTACCAAGAAGAACTGACTGAAATACAAAATGATGAGTCTGTTAAAACTATATTCAAAGTAAAAGGAACCATGATGTGGCTCTGTGATGAGATCATCATGAGACCAAGACTAAATACCCAAATTCAACTCGTTTGGCGAGAGAGCTACTGTTACCATTCCCATCTTCATATTTGGTGGAATGTGGTTTTAGTGCTGTAAGTGACTTACTACAGAAAAAAAGAAACCGGCTGGATATCACAAAACGAGGAGACTTAAGACTGAAGCTAACTAAGTTAGTGCCTGAAATCAAAACCATTTGTAGTAAACATCAAGCTCAAGGATCTCACTAACTTGAGATTATCAAACTTTGAATTTGCTATATTTTTACCTAATATTGTGAATTTAAAGTGGTATTATTGATTAAATTACTTTTTTGAATTTAAAATTGCAACTTTTCAACTGAGAAGTTTTATTTCAAGGAAATAATATAGTTAGCTTCAATCTCAAGTTTCTTGACTCATATTTAATGTAACTCATATTGAATGTACTCATATTATTGAAATTTAAAATTATAACTTTTCAACTGAGAAATTTTATTTCAAGGTAATAATTTAGTTAGCTTCAACCTCAAGTTTATTTACTCATATTGAATGTACGGTAACTCATATTAAATGTACTCATATTATTGTAAATTTTAAATAATACCTTTTCAACACCAAATTTGTTTTTATATTAATGGGGGGCATCAAATTTTTTGAGGTGTCGAGGTGGGGCATGGCGCAAAAAAGGTTGGGAACCACTGGTCACTCTATTCCTTCTTTTTAGTCTCAACTCATCGATGGCAAGTGCTGATAGAGAATGTAGGCATGACAGTCAAAAGACTTTCCCAGACAAGATGGAGTGCTCATTATGACGCTGTGAAACAGTGAAGGCAAATTTTGAAAAGCTGACCTCAACCCTTGAAGTACTGCGCGATCCCAAAGAAAATGTGGACACAAGAGGATCAGCTCAGATTTTGCTGTCTGCTGTATGTGATTTCTCTTTTTTGAGTTACCTTTCTTTCTGGTGTGAAGTCCTGAAAGAAATTAATCCCACACAAAAGTATTTGCAAACAGTTGGAATCAGCCTTGAAAAGTACATTGTGAACCTCTAAGCTCTAAAACTGTTTCTTGAAGATCAGCGCAATGAAATTGTGGAGAGGGTCATTCATTATGCAACTACAACGTGTGAGGAAATGGACATTTCTATGGAGAGAAGAGGGAGAGTAAAGCTCCGAAAAAGGATGCCAGGAGATATGGCAAAGGATGCTGGTCTCACATTGCCAGAGGAAGTAAAAAGGGCTATGTTTGAATGTCTTGATCGCTTTCATCAAGAATTGGAGATTCGTTCTAAGGCAATGGATCAAATTCTGTCAATCTTCGCTGTTATTCAGCCAAACACTTTGGTTGTTGCAACAGAAGAAGAACTTCGGAAGTATATTCCAAATTTGACTCAGATTTTCGATGAATTCTCTGGTGAAGATATCAGTGTGGAAATTGGACGACTTCGGAGGCATTTGGAAGCGGCCAAAATCAACGTTAAAGAGGCAAAGAAATGGACAGGATTGCAGTTTCTGGAGTTTTTTGTGAAATGGGATTTTTGTGAATCTTTGCCAAGCTTGTCACTGTGTTTGAGGTTCTTTTTGACTGTCTGTGTGTCTATTGCTTCATGTGAAAGAAGTTTTTCCAAATTGAAATTGATAAAAAATTTCTTTCGCTCGACCATGAGTCAGACAAGATTGACAAATCTGGCTTTACTTTCGATTGAACATGAATATGCAAGTTTGATGAGGTCATTGATCAATTTGCAGAAATTAAGGCTCGAAAGGAGAGACTGTGAATCCTCTCTATTTACCTTTGAAGAATGGGCTGAACGTTGAGACTGGATTTCCTGTGTTTTTTGTATAAGATAAACTGCAGTATTACCTGTTCACTGAATTTTTAATGTCCTGCATTTTTCTATTTCCAATTTACTTATGACAGTACTGTACTGTTTAAAAATCTACTTGCAAACATAATATATTTTTCTGTGTGTTTAAATTTTAAAATTATTTATGGGGGGGGGGCCAAAGGAAGGATCCGCCCCGGGTGCCAAATACTTTAGGTACGCCCCTGGGTATCAATGTAGTCTTTAAGTATAATAATACTGTTAAATCACGCCTAATAAAGAATAGCCCGGATAATGTGGTTGGTTGTGTGTATTCGATTGGATGTACACAATGTGATTCAGTATATATATAAGCCAGACGGGTAAAACGTCAGATATTAGGGTAAAACAGCATAAATATGCGTGTAGAACAGCAAATAATTCTAATGCATTGTTTAACTATATATATACAGGGCGTCCCAAAAAAATGTATACACACTTTAACAGCTGATAGCTCAATTGATGTTTCTTTCTTTCCAAGTTAAACCCATTAGAATTAATAATGGCAGTCAGACTAAGCTTTGAACAAAGGAAATTCATTCTAAAATGCTACTGGAAGTGTGAAAACGCAGTTGAAGTGCAAAGACAGTTTAGGAGGGAGTTTCAAACAGATCCACCAACGCGACTTACCATCACTCGAATTAGAGATAAGTTTGAAGCCGATGGAACTGTTCAGAATGTCCACAAGAAGCGTTCCGGAAGACCACGGACATCGACAAGCCCCACAAAGCAAGAAAGAGTACTGGAAACGTATCACCAAAGTCCAAGAAAATCTGTGCGGCAAGCGAGTCGTGAGGTAGGAATTTCAGAATCGTCTGTCCAACGCATTTTGAAGCGCTGTCAATGGAAAAGTTACATTCCAAGATTAGTCCATGCTATTAATGAAGATGATCCGGACCGAAGAGTGGAGTATTGCGAGTGGTACTTGGCACGATGTGGATGTGGATTGGACGAAGGGGTTTCGTAGAATACCCTCCGCGTTCACCAGACCTCACACCACTAGACTTTTTTTATGGGATACTTAAAAGACAAAGTCTACGCTATAAAACCTGCAACAGTCGCTGAATTGAGAGCAGCCATTGAACGAGAATGCACACAAATACCAAACGAAATGTTTCGTGATGTTTGCGATTCCATTGCTTCGCGTTATCAGCAGTGCCTGGACCAGAACGGACGTCAGTTTGAAAACAGGCGTTGACAAAACAATTAAATAATGTCTGTAGATTCTATTACATTTTGAAAATGAAATGTATTTTAATAAACACTGCCTTTATAATTATTTAAAGTGTGTATACATTTTTTTGGGACGCCCTGTATATAGACGTAATCATAGTATGAAGTGGGATAGTTCTAAAGCGCTCGTTAAAAACAGAGATATAATTGAAAGGAATATTTTAGAATGTGCATTTATCCATTTTAAAAATAATTTCAATAACAGTGCGGAATTGTATAAAATTGACAATATCCTGTTAAAATTCCTTCTGTCTCTAATCAACTCTTGTTAATCATGTGCTAATCTTTTTGTTTTTCTGTCCGTTGCATATATTTTTGTCATCGCGCCTTCTCTGTTCATTCCCTGACGAGGTGTACTTCTGAATACATGAAAGGTCTTGGAATCATTTTTCTTTTTCCTTGTGGGTTTGCATCATTCATTCATTTCACGTGTTTAATTGTGAAATTCATCCCATATATAATATATATATATATATATATATATATGCACTAAAATCACAAAATAACACGTGACCTTATTAATAAGCAAACAACCACAAGGAAAAGGAAACACAAAGTCCGAGCGCTTTCGTGATATATTCACATTATCAAGGATAATGTGATAATGTGAATATATCACGAAAGCGCTCGGACTTTGTGTTTCCTTTTCCTTGTGGTTGTTTGCTTATATATATATATATATATATATATATATATATATTTGATCAGCAGTTTAAACAATCGTCATCATAGTTTAAGGGGAAGTAAGATGAAAAGTATCATATTTACATACTTTTATGGGCTTTCGGAAATATCTATCACGCAACGTACGGAGTAATCTTCTCGCTACACCACTCAGAGACTTTGTGGATTTGTTTAACAAATTTCCTATTCATAGTTTTCTTTACACCGCAATTTTATGAAGTAACATTTTTCAGGTGAACATTTTTATATTCGTATTTAAAAGTTATAATATACTTACAAGAATATAAAAAATTAACTTTATGAAACTGAATCAAGTAATATTAAATAGAAAAAATATTTAAATTTTGTATGAAAACTATTAATGAAAAGAAACTTGTTTTCTATTAAAATAATGACCAATTTTTGTTTAAAAGAAAATTAAGAGGAAGAAATTTATATTTGCATTGTAAAGGTTTTTCAAGTTATGCACACACACACACACACACACACACACACACACACACACACACACACATATATATATATATATATATATATATATATATATATATACAGAGTGTCCCAAAACCATGTATACATTTAAAAAAAACTTATAACAGGCGAACTCACTAACGGATTCAGATGATTTATATTTCTTTTTATAGGTAAAATATACAACATCGAAATAATAGATAGTTTAATTTGTTTTAAACACGTAAGTGTTCGAAATGTCGACCATTGACATCAATGCACCACTGCGCTCTTTGATTCACTGATTGGCAGACTTCAACAAAAATGTTTGTAGGGATATTTCTACACGCTTCTTCAACTGTGCTCTTTAGTTGTTCATGTGATGTAGGTCTTCTACTGTATACTTCATTTTTCAAATGACCCCATAAAAAAAAGTCAAGTGGGTTCAAATCTGGTGAACGTGGTGGATACTCGATACTACCTCGTCGTCCGATCCACCGATAATGAAATGTTTCATCAAGGTAGTTCCTGACATCCTGATGGTAATGAGGAGGTGCTCCATCTTGTTGAAAGTAAATGTCCTCATCTCCGTATAACTGTCGAATTGCAGGAAAACCTTTTCCCCGAAGCATGTTGAGGTAGCTATGACCGGTAACTGTACCATCGAAAAAGAATGGACCAACCAAACCTTTGGAAGAAAAACCACACCAGACAGTTATTCCCTGTAAATTTACATGTCGTTCCACATAAATGTGTGGATTTTCTTGTGACCAGTATGTGCAATTATGACGATTAATTATACCATTCAACTTAAATGTAGCCTCATCAGACCACACAATTTTGTCCGCAAATTGGCCATCTTCTGTGTTTTTTACTCGAAACCATTCGCAAAACTGGATTCTGCGATCCGGATCATCCTCATTCAAGGCATGTAATAATCTCGGGATGTAAGATTTCCATTTAGCATTCTTCAGAATTCTGTGGACACTTGTCTTACTTTTCCCTGTTTCACGAGCACATTGTCTCACAGATTTTCTTGGTAATCGGTTGAATACCTGTAGCACTTCATCAGAAGTGTTAGCATCTGTTGATGTCTTTGGACGCCCAGTCGCTTGCTTGTACACATCATGCACAGTACCGTATACTTCAAATTTCTCACAGATACGTGAAATGGTAAGTCGAGTTGGAGGATTAGTTCCAAAATTGTCTCTCCACTATTGTTGAACCTTTGATATCTTCTCAACTTTCAAATACGACTTTAGTATCCATTTTCGTTGCTCAAATGATAAGCGCACACTTCCATTTTCCATGTTTACTGTAGGCAGGCAAGGCTATTACTAATTTCGCTGTTGTATCTCCTTGCAAAAGTCGTGCAACCCTCGTCAAGATTTGATTAAGTGCCAGGTTAGTCTAAGCTTAGCCTAGTTTAATTGGTAGGTGACTAGCTTCAGCTTAACTTAATTTAATAATATACTGAGAATTAAGCTACTTTATGCTGAACTTAGTTTAACTGAGAGGTAGCCGTGCGAGGGGAAAGATGAATGTTTCCCAGAAGCAACGTGCTTTTATTGTTGAACATTATCTTATGTCCAAATCTTAACTCGAATGTCAGAGTGCAATGGGCAATGCCAGTGAAGGGAAGCGTTCCGCTCGTCCCTAGGTATTAACAGATGAAACGTTAGATGAGGTGAGGCAATGTTTGGAGAATTCTCCAGGTAAGTCTCTAAGAAAATTACGACAACAAAATCATATGTCATATGGAAGTATACAAAAAGCAACGAGGAAGCTAAAATACTAAGCTAAAATACTATGCTAAAATACTTGGCTAGGTATAGGGACTTACGAGAGCGACTAAAGGAAAAAACTAATAAGATTGTTTTAACAGGTATACTTCCTCGAATTATCCAACGTAGCGATTTCTACAGCAAGGCGACCTATATCAACAATAACCTAAAGTCTCTTTGCCAACAGGAAGGAGTGCATTTTGCGAATTTTTGGAACAGTTTCTACGGCAGGAGGGACTTGTTCCTTGGAGATGGACTTCATCTTAATTACGTTGGAGCTGCGCGTTTAGGAAGACTATTTCATAATACTGTCTCTTCTTTTCAGGCTGCCGTAACTCGAACGGTAATTTCCTCAAATTTCCCCTGCGCTCGCGAAGGTGTCGCAATTACAAACAATTTGAAGGTTCTATCCTTAAATGCTCGTAGCTTACGAAATAAAATAAACGAATTTTTTTCTTTAATTGCTTGTAAAGACTGATTTAATTGCGATAAATGAATCGTGGCTTAGCACTGAAACACGTGACTTTGTAGGGGAGTATCAAATTAGAGGTCATAGACTTTTTGTTAAAAACAGAATAGGTAGGCGAGGAGGCGGTGTTATGTTGTATATTAAAGATAATATTGCGAACGTTATAGAAGTAAAGCACACAATTCCAGAACCGATAGATTCGACGATAGCAGAACTTAAATTGAACGATTTCGAACTTCTTGTTGCGGTTATATATAGGCCCCCTAATCAAACAGCTGATACGGACGAAGCGTTATATCGTGAACTAAAGAGAATAATAGGTAGTGAGCAGGCCTTAGTTATGGGTGACTTTAATTGCACCAACGTGAATTACGACACAATGCAGGGAAACGCGGAAGGTAATCGTTTAGTTAATTTTCTCGAAGATAGCTTTCTTATCCAAAAGGTTGGGGAACCTACGAGGTTGGACAGTATTTTAGATTTAGTAATAACTAAGGATGATAGGCTAATCACGGATCTTCAAGTAATATAACCGTTAAGCAATAGCGATCACAATATGGTGGAGTTTCTCCTCTCAGTAAGTCGCTCGAAACCAGCTAACTCGACTAAAATTCCTAACTTCCAGCACACAGACTTTTGTAAATTTCGAAATGAATTGTCACACGTCAATTAGGAAAACGTAATGGGGATCTCCAACGCAAAACTAATGTGGGAATCGTTTGAAACAGTATTTAGGACTATAAATGGGGAATGTGTACCGTACAAAATTAAGCGTGCGAAAGTAAACAACAAGCCCTTGTGGTTTACTTCTAGAGTAGGAGACATTATAAAGAGTAGAGATAGGGCTTATAGGCTACATAAGTGCGATAAAGACGATTTGTGGTTACGAAACAACTACACATTTCTAAGGCGTGAAGCGAAAAATGTAATAAAAAAGTCCAAGCGCGAATTTGAAATCTCCATAGCTCGTGACGGTAAAGAAAACCCCAAGCGATTCTTTCAATACGTCAACAATAGAAATCCAG
Organism: Bathynomus jamesi; assembly: GCA_023014485.1. Classification (NCBI taxonomy): domain Eukaryota; kingdom Metazoa; phylum Arthropoda; class Malacostraca; order Isopoda; family Cirolanidae; genus Bathynomus; species Bathynomus jamesi. Next base: position 181,489 of record JAJOZX010004088.1, on the reverse strand, counting down.
TAAAAAGTGTCTTGGGGCCGTTGAAAAATGTTAACGGAGAGCTATTTTCTGAAAACAAGCAAATGGCTACCTTGCTAAACGAATTTTTTACGTCAGTTTTTACAATAGAAGATGTAACGAGTATCCCTACGGTCATAGACATAATACCTTTTGATAATGGTAATATTTTGGATAATATTGTGGTCAGTGAAGGGGAGGTAATGCGCAAAATTGATAAAATGAAAATGCATAAATCACCGGGGCCGGATTCCATATATCCCATACAACTAAAAGAATTAAAAGAAAGCATTGTTGTGCCGCTAACAAAGATTTTTAATACGTCTATTTCTGAGGGGTGCGTACCAGATAATTTCAAGTTAGCAAATGTAATACCTATCTTTAAGGAAGGCGATAAAGGTGCGGTGGGAAATTATAGGCCAATCAGTTTAACGTCTGTTGTAGGTAAGCTACTGGAATCAATAATTAGGGATCGTATAGTCGAACACTTAGAATTGCATAACTTGGTTAGAAATACGCAGCACGGTTTTAGGCGAAACAAATCTTGCTTAACTAATCTTTTAGAATTTTTTCAAAGCGTGGTTGAAGTTTACGATAGTCATCGGACGGTTGATGTAGTGTATTTAGATTTTCAAAAAGCGTTTGACACCGTACCGCACAAAAGACTCATTGAAAAAACTAAGGCTCATGGAATCAGGGGTGTAGTAATAAATTGGAGAGAAGAGTAGTTGCGAGGTAGGAAACAGAGGGTGGTCGTTGATGGAGCGGAGTCGTGTTGGGCTAATGTAGCGAGCGGCGTTCCTCAGGGTTCTGTATTGGGCCCCTTGCTTTTTCTTATATATATTAACGATTTAGATGTCGGCCTAGTCAGCACAGTTTCAAAGTTTGCGGATGACACGAAGCTGGGTGGTAGGGCGATTAATGACGAAGATACAGGTAAAATCCAGGAAGATCTGAATAAAATCGTTGATTTGTCATTCACATGGCAAATGAGATTTAACGTCGATAACTGCAAAATTTTACATATTGGTTCGCGTAATGGAAATTTTGCGTATAGTATGTGAGGGAAGGAGTTAGCAAGCGTAGAGCAGGAAAAAGATTTAGGAGTTATAGCCACTGGTGATTTAAAAGTAGCGAAACAAAGTATAGCAGCGGTCAATAAAGCGAAAAAGTGTTAGGTTTTATAGCTCGGAATTTTGAGTACAAATCACGCGATATTATTGTTCCTCTTTATAAATCATTAGTTAGACGCCATTTGGAGTACGCGATCCAATTTTGGAATCCGCATATGCGAAAAGATATAGACAAAATCGAAAGAGTTCAAAGACGAGCAACAAAGATGATTCCGTCGCTTAGGTCGAAGTCGTACGAGGATAGGCTTAAGGAGTTAAAATTGACTACACTCGAGACTAGGAGGCTAAGGGGTGATCTAATCCAGGTTTTCAAAATTATGAATGGGTTCGATAACGTAGATAGAGATAGCTTTTTCGAAATATCTCAATATATTAGGACTAGAAATAACGGGTGTAAGTTGACAAGTAGAAGGTTCGAGACAGCAGTTGCCAAAAACTCTTTTTACGCATAGAATAGTAGATAGCTGGAACAGTTTGCCGGGAGAAGTAATTAGTAGCACGTCTATAAACATGTTTAAAAATCGATTAGACGCATATGTTGATAGAGTGGGTATAGTTTAAGGTAGTAAAATTAAGGCTTTGTGGTTTGGAACCCACGTAAAATTGTAGGTCCCTTCCGCCACCACGGAGGACATGCACAATACACAATTACGAACACAGTTAGGTAGACCAGCCATGAGTGGATCCTAGGGTCTTTGTTGGTCTGAAACATTATAACATTATAATTACCCCCGGAGTACTTTCCTGGTCGATTGGTGTCTACAATCTCCTCATATATATATATATATAAATTATATATATATATATATATATATATATACACACAGTAAAACCCCTATTAGCACGGTTTCGATTAGCACGGTTTTCGAATTAACACGGTTTATAAATTGACACCAAATCCCGAATAACACGGGGTCAAACTTCGATTAGCACGGTAATATTTTCAAATGTCGCGCGCAAAGTCGCTGTCTTCTGCTGTGTTCTCAAACATTTTTAAACGTTAAATTACGTACTATATTGCGTCATGCTAAATGTGGTATCATTGTAAGCCTTCTGTTTGTGTGTAGTGGCAACGCCTTCCTGTGTTGACAAAAAACTGCATATTACGTAATCTACCCTCAATAACTATGAATAAAAGAAAGTCTGGCGAGAAAAGTGCTGGTGTTAAGAAGAAACGGAATGTGTTAACTCTAGATGATAAATTGGATGTAATAAAAAGACATGAACGTGGTGACAGTAAAGCAAAAATAGGGCGCGACATGGGAATGAACGAAGCAACAGTACGGACAATTATAAGAAAAATGGATGACTATAAGGAAAAAGGTAAAGCTGACTGATGAGGACCTTCTTAATTTGGATCAACAGCGCGCATACGAGGAAGCGGACAATCATGAAGTCGATGAAAATGAACAACAGATGAAGGAAATGACTGTAAAAGAATTTGATACGATGTTTCGCGAATTCGAAAAGTTCAAGCAACTGATAATGGATATCGACCCTAACATAGAGCGAAGCATGCAAGTTCGCCGAAACTTGGAAAACAGTCTTCGCTGCTACAGGCAGATGCATGCAGAGAAGAAGAAAGAAAAAGAAGAGAAGGCGGTTCAAACGACCCTAGATAAATATTTTTCAAGGAAGTAGATTTGTACTGTATAGAATATTTTTCACTCTTTTTTTATGTACAGTACCTACTATAATGTTTCGTTTCTAATAAACTGTTGATTAGTGAACACATTTTGACTATCCTTTACTATTATATTAGGTTGAAATACGATAAAAAAAATGCTTTTTAAAAAGTCAGCAAAAATTTTGAAAGTCCTGGAACCAATTACTGCATTTCCTATGTATTACTATGTTCGATTAGCACGGTTTCGAATAGCACGGCGTTTTCACAGAACGAATTAACCGTGCTAATCGGGGTTTTGCTGTATATATATATATATATATATATATATATATATATTAGGGCGGCTCGTTTTTACACTTTTTTCGATATTTGATTGGGGGTAGTGCGGAAAAGTTGCGATTTGGAGAGAAAATAAAGTGTGTAAATTTTTTTTGATCTACGTCAATACCTTCCGGTGGCGGCGAGTCCTTAAAAATCGAAAAATAGGCCTAACGGGGAAGATTGGAAAATGGTTTTAAAGACTTACAAAATAAACAATAAAAATTTCAGCACAATCTGTTAATAACTTCCGGTGGCGTCTTAGCCGTTAAAATATCCAAAATATTGATTTAAAGCAAGTTTTAACAAGATGTTATACAAATGTTAATTCCGGTATATTTCTGTGCAAACAACCCTGATAACACTATTATAGGCTTGAATAAATTAATAGCAGTCATTGAACAATGAACATTATATAAAAATTATATAAAATTATATAAAATTTTTGTGTTTTTAGGCCTATTTTTCGATTTTTAAGGACTCGCCGCCACTGGAAGGTATTGACATAGATAAAAAAAATTTTACACACTTTATTTTCTCTCCAAATCGCAACTTTTCCGCACTACCCCCAATCAAATATCGAAAAAAGTGTAAAAACGAGCCGCCCTAATATACAGGGTTATTCAAACTGATTCATCCGATTTCAACTGAGAATATTTCCGTACCTATCAACCGTGCATCAACTGGGCATACACCACATGAAAGAGAAAATCTTCGAGTTTTACAAGATCACCGCGAGAGGGCTCCAAAGTCACGCCGTGGCCTAGCCTAGCAACAAACAGTTAGTGTGAAAATGGCGTCCGCACAGTAGAAGGCGTTTTGTGTGTTGCAGTTTTCGAGCTGTAAATCGGTAGTCACAGTGCCGATACCTGCCGATACCACCGACGGATGCTCTGAGCACCCGGTGGATCTGTTCTGTAACGTCGACGAAACTCACGCTGCACTGTGACTACCGATTTACAGCTCGAAAACTGCAACACACAAAACGCCTTCTGCTGTGCGGACGCCATTTTCACACTGACTGTTTGTTGCTAGGCTAGGCCACGGCGTGACTTTGGAGCCCTCTCGCGGTGATTTTGTAAAACTCTGAGATTTCCTCTTTCATGTGGTGTATGCCCAGTTGATGCACGGTTGATAGGTACGGAAGTATTCTCAGTTGAAATCGGATGAATCAGTTTGAATAACCCTGTATATATATATATATTTGAGGGTCATATAGTATTGTATTTAAGTCAAATATTTAAATATAGAAATTCCAGTCCAAGAATAAAAGTTTAATAAATTCGGTTCAGGAAATCAAGTCATATTTACTTCGTAAATTTGAACACGAGTAATTCCAAATTAAGCATAAGTTATGCTTAATTTAAATTTTGTTTTTGTTTTAATTAAACAAATATTTTCCAGAATTTAAAAAAAATATACAGGTATACTGTATATATATATATATACACACCGGTATATGAAAATTATTTCACGAAAGTAACACGTGAATAATATTTATGATGAAAATAACCACGAAGGAAAAAGGAAACACAGAATGGTGCTCAAGCGCTTTTGTCTAATGACATATATATATATATATATATATATATTCCGTCCGTCACATATTCTCTTCTGCTCTGTTCTTTCAACACCACTACCAACCTTCCCCTTGTATGTATATAAAAAAAAATTGAGATAAATGACATGAGCCACAAATAAAAAGCTGTAACCCCTTCCTCTGAAGCATTTAAAAATGACACGTATACGGCATAAGCTTCGAAATTAATCACTTTCCGCCTCCTTATAACACTCCATTAATTGAGCCTTGACATAGCAAGATTTTTTTTTTTTGCCACTATGCCAGCCCTTCGGTCGAAATCTATTGAAATTAGGGATTCAAACCCGGCCATCAACAGCTTACAAACCTTCCATTTTTCATTTTTTGCTTGTATCTATAAATACAATGAAAGGTTCGGGAGGGGCTCTATGTGCGTTGAAATATGCATGTATTGTGTATGAGAGAGAGAGAGAGAGAGAGAGAGAGAGAGAGAGAGAGAGAGAGAGAGAGAGAGAGAGATTTATTATTTTAAGTATATTACCTAATTATCTGCAGTATTGCCTAAATAATCACTATACAGTTATTAAATTGACTTTTTCTCTTAACTATTGCTTTAATAATCTCTCTCCTCGTATTTTGTCTTATAATATATATATATATATATATATATATATATATATATATATATATATATATATATAAATATATATAAATTACGGTGAATAAATTTATAGTGAACTAAATTCTTCTATATACAAAAGGTCTGAGCAATTCATAATAGATATACATGACAGCCAACTGCCCCATAATATACCCATATGCCCATTGGGTATTGAAGTTAGGAAGGGAGCCGATATGGCGTAACCCTAATGAAGCATGTATAAATCTAACACCATTATATTGTGATTAATTGATTTTAACCCTTTAATGCAGAGAGAATTTTTAAATCTGAATTTTAAATGAGTTATTTGAGGGTTACTTTCCCCTCGCTGTGCCTGCTTCTCTTCCTCTGTTTTATCAGTTGTTTCTTAGTTTGTCTTTATCGTCTGTTTCCCATTTTTGGTCCTCTTTCTCGCATCTTTTCTTTAGCTGTTTTCTCTATATTTGTTATTGTATTTCATCGTTTAGTTTATGAACTGCTGTTCTTCGCTCTTTCTTTTGTTTCAGTAGCAATTTTTGTGGGTGATTTCTATCTCTCTCTCTCTCTCTCTCTCTCTCTCATACACGAACACACACACACACATACACACACACTCTTCCCCTTCTATGTTATATTTTCCTATCAATCTTTGTAGCCTTGTTGACAAGAAAAAAGTGTAAAATATATAAGGGCAAACGGTGAAAACAAATTTTTGTTAAATTTTCAAGGTTTTTCATCGATGATTCTTCGTTCTGTTTTAATGACTTTTTATAAATCTGACGAAGAAATTGAAACAAAATAGTGAAACATACGCTTCATCGTCTATTTTGATTTATTCAAACCAACCTTTTTTATTATCCATGTTATTTAGAGCAGAATCAATATTCTCAATAAGAATTTATAATACACACACATATATATATATATATATATATATATATAATATATATATATATTTATATATATATATATATATTATATATTATATATATATATTGAAATCTTTTTATAAGGATCTGCCGCTTATATGAATCACTATTCATTTTTCTCATCCAAATGTTTTCTTATTCATTAATTTATTTGCCGGTTGTCTGGATTGGTAAAATCCGGATATTGGATAATTTTTTGTATTTGATGTTAGTCAACCATAATTATGAAAGGAATTTTATATTTGCTCACACGATCCTTTACCTCACCTCCCATGTTTACTTTCTGTTATCAAATATATTTTGATTATGTGATTATTTATGGATTAGTTATTTACTCGCTCTTTCATATTTATTTTTATTTTAATCTTTGACTTTCAGTTTTATAATTTTTTTAATCTTGATTAATCTTTTAATCTGATAAAAGTGGCTTTTTTTCTAACTATAAAAGGGGGACTATCATTGTTAACCATTAAAAAAGTCAGAAAAGCTCTCGCAATTCAGCGACGATATGGCGAATGTAGCGATACTCCATTTAATAATTATGAAATTTATTATAAATGTGAGGAGAATGTCGATGTTGAAAATTTAATAATGTCTAATGTTAAACAATTTAAAGTTACATAATTTGTTAATAAAAAATTAAAAATTGAAAGGATTGTTGAAGTGTACTTATCCCAGTTGTTTATACTGTACTTAATATAACGTTTCTTGTTGATTTAAATAACTGACGGTTATATGGATCATTCGCATATAGGGATCACTTTGCAGTTGCTCAACGTGATCCTTGTAAACGGCTTTGACTATATATATATATATATATATATATATATATATATATATATATATATATATATATGAAAAGAAGGACCAACACAACAGCAAACATTTTCGTTTATTTTTTATACTTCAGACGTTTCGACAAATCTTTTGTCATCATCACTGAATTATAAGTCTTAAAACCTTAAAACAAAAATAAGAATAATGAAAATTACATCAATAGAAAAGAAAATTAAAATCATTAAAATTTCATCAATACAAAATAAATTAAAATCATTAAAATTAAATTAAATTAAAATTACTTCAACCTCCATATTTGGCAGAAACTGAGAGAAAACTGTATGGTCAGTTAGCTGGAAGGTATGATATGTCTGTGAAAGTTGGTTAGTTAGTTAGAAGAGCTGTAATTTGTAAGATGAACTATTGTTGTTAATGGAAGGTTTGTTTCTATAGATGTACAAAGATTCTAAAATTCGGAGTTCTGTAAGGTTATTGGATCTAGTTAGAATTTCGAACTGAGTTTTGTGAAGGAGATGGTTGTTTTCATTACTATGGTTTCTAATTGCGGATTGTGGTGGGCTATTGATGGGACAGTTGGTACGGACTGATAAGCCCAAATATTGAGAAAGGTGTACCTCCAGTTGGAGTTGAGTACTGCCAATATACGCAGCCATACAGCTGTCGCACGTGTATTTATAAACAACATTAGGGCATACAGTTTTGGGGAATTTGTCTTTGAACTTTAAAAAATTTGATAATTTAAGTGGTGTTGACGAGGGCGAATCTAAAATTTATTTGGGGATAACTAGACTTGAGCAGTTTGGACACTTCACCTCGAATACGCAGTGATAAATAACCATAAAAAGGTAATTTAATATATCTGGTTTCTTTTTGTACTGTGGTTATGGGGCGTTTAGTATTAAAAGTGTTATTTAAAAATTTCTTTAATTGGTTGTCAAAAAGATTAGAAAGGTAGTAATTATTAATAAAGTACTGTCTTAAAAATTTGAATTCTTCGTTTAATGAAAAGTAATCTGAACAAATTCGGTAACTTCTTGTTAATAATGTTACTATAGCGCTAATCTTATATTTATAAAACATACAACTTAAATAATTGGTTCCAAACCAGTAAAGGTTGATGGGGTAGTTATGGATTCCCCGTTGAGCCCAACACTAGCAAATGCATTTCTTTGCCATTACGAAGAAATTTGGTTGAAAAGTTGTCCTAATAGTTTTAAACCAGTATATTACAGAAGATACGTGGATGACACTTTCTTAATATTTAAACATCCTTCACACGTAAAACTTTTTCTTCATTATCTAAATTAACAACATATAATATTAAGTACACATGTGAAAACGAAACAAATAATAGTTTACCTTTCCTGGATGTTCTAGTTAAACGGGCGAATAACAAGTTCCAGACCTCACTATTTAGAAAACAAAGTTTTACTGGTTTGGGAACCAATTATTTAAGTTGTATGTTTTATAAATATAAGATTAGCGCTATAGTAACATTATTAACAAGAAGTTACCGAATTTGTTCAGATTACTTTTCATTAAACGAAGAATTTAAATTTTTAAGACAGTACTTTATTAATAATTACTACCCTTCTAGTCTTTTTGACAACCAATTAAAGAAATTTTTAAATAACACTTTTAATACTAAACTCCCCATAACCACAGTACAAAAAAAAACCAGATATATTAAATTACCTTTTTATGGTTATTTATCATTGCGTATTCGAGGTGAAGTGTCCAAACTGCTCAAGTCTAGTTATCCCCAAATAAATTTTAGATTCGCCCTCGTCGACCCACTTAAATTATCAAATTTTTTAAAGTTCAAAGATAAATTCCCCAAAACTGTATGCCCTAATGTTGTTTATAAATACACGTGCGACAGCTGTATGGCTGCGTATACTGGCAGTACTCAACTCCAACTGGAGGTACACCTTTCTCAACATTTGGGCTTATCAGTCCGTACCAACCGTCCCCTCAGTAGCCCACCACAATCCGCAATTAGAAACCATATTAATGAAAACAACCATCCCTTCACAAAACTCAGTTCGAAATTCTAACTAGATCCAATAACCTTACAAAACTCCGAATTTTAGAATCTTTGTACATCTATAGAAACAAACCTTCCATTAACAACAATAGTTCATCTTACAAATTACAGCTCTTCTAACTAACCAACCAACTTTCATAGACATATCATACCTTCCACTTAACTGCCCATACAGTTTTCTCTCAGTTTCTGCCAAATATGGAGGTTGACGTAAACATTGTGTATTTACCAGTTGAGGTAATTTTAATTCAATTTAATTTTAATGATTTAAATTTTCTTTTGTATTGATGTAATTTTAATGATTTTAATTTTCTTTTGTATTGATGTAATTTTAATGATTTTAATTTTCTTTTGTATGATGTAATTTTCATTATTCTTATTTTTGTTTTAAGGTTTTAAGACTTATAATTCACTGATGATGACAAAAGATTTGTCGAAACGTCTGAAGTATAAAAAATAAATTAAAATGTTTGCTGCTGTGTTGGTCCTTCTTTTCATTTGTAAGCTCCGTTTCCCTAAGGAGAAGTCAATAGCTTTCATATATATATATATATATATATATATATATATATATATATATGTGATTAGAAAGTAACTCCTTATTTTTAAATGTTCAAAAATTTTATTTAAATTTAGATAGAAAAATGACTTTTGTGACATTGGAAAGATATCTTTTTAGCAATGTTTTCGTCGTTGCTGAGTTGACTGTACAACAGTACAAACACAAAAGTACAAGAGGTACAGACTATCGAAAACCTAGCCCACTTTAGGCTAACACTTAACTACTCTACAGTGGCTTTTAACTACTTTTGGCTAGTTTTTACGGTGGAGAACAGATGTGGAATAAATGAGAGAACCAAAACTGCAGCAAGGTATGAAGTTTGGAAGTTTCTGCGCAGAAGAAAAGTGGACACAAATACAATTAAAAGCTGCCACAAGAAGTTGATGATAACTGGTTCAGTGGTAGATATTAAGCGTAATGGAAGACATTCAACAGTGAGAAAGGGATAAAACATGGCACTTATGCAAGAGTGTTTTACACGAAGCCCCAAAACTTCAATTCGACAAGATGCTCGAAAGAATGAAATTTTATTTCACCTTAGCTGAACAATTTTGAACAAAGAACTGGCTTACAAACCATAGAAGGCATACTACGTAGAAGAATTGTTTTCAGAGGTTTGCGACCTAAGAATAGAGTTTAAAGAAATGATGCTAGGCTCATTTGAGGAATTATGACCTGACCTTCTACAAAATGTTCTTTCGTTGGATGAAAATGCTCTATATAAGAGAATCTGTGAACAGACAAAGAGAAGTCTAAACCGTCCCAAATTCACGGTCTTGTGTGGAATGATGTCAAATTAACTCGTCGGAACGTACATTCTTCGGAACACAATGAATTAAGTGAGAGACCTTGATAGTATATGTTAGGGAACTTTGTATTTCTTGAAGTGTCTCAGTGGAATAATGCAAAAGAGTTGCAATTCATGCAAGATGGAGCTCCACCCTACTTTGGTATTGATGTGCACAACTGACTCGACGACCACTTTCTCAACCGGTGGATTGACAGACGAGGATCAACAGACTGACCATCCAGGAGTCCAGATCTCATCCCTTAAATTTTTTCTTGGGGTTAGGCCAAAGAAAACGTCTATCAAAAAAGCCACGGGATCTGAACCAGCTTGTGAGATTTAAATTAAATGCTGCCATTACCTCGAGTGCAGGGGCAGGGGGTGTTAACACTTAAAGAACCTCTGGACGCAAAAATGTTGTGTGTTTCCTCGGCTGTTGAAATAAATGACTGGTTCCGTTGGCTTCTTCTACCTTGTCATAGCGTGGCGGTAGCGCTCGCGGCTTCTACTCAAGAGGTCCCGAGAGAAAGAATTTGACACATGATCATGCACGATTCGTCATAATACAAAATTTACCAGGTTGTGTTAGCTTCATCTTGTAGCACAGTGGTAGCACCGGCGACTTCTATCATACTTCAAAGGTCTTATGCTTGAATCCTGGTAGTGTAAATTTTTGTATATATATATATTATATATATATTATATATATATATATATATATATATATATATATAGATAGATAGATAGATGGAGTGTGTGTGTTTGTAGTTTGGTTTTATTGGCAGAAAATGTGTTCTGTAAACCACTTTACAAATAGATACTTAACGAAATACAGCAATTACATCGTAAATGAAGAATGACAAAAGAAAAAAAAAGAAAAAAAATACGTCTTAGTTAAGAGGCTTTAAAGTAATACTTGCCTAAGAAACTTTTGTAAATAATGAAATGGTTATAATGGAATTTACATATTCATCCGTGAGAAAAATGTGTGTATTAAGTACAATTTTACAACTTCCCTTTTTCATAATTTTTTTCACAATTAATTATTCACTTTTCCGACTGTAATCAGTCACTGTTCCGAGACCATAAAATGTGACTAATTGCTAATCGGAATTATTGGATTATTGGCATTTTAAATTCTCCACATTACGCTGTATATTGCAGTCACTCTCTACTGCAACTTCTGAAAAGTTAACAATTTCGTGACTGACAAACATTCTTGAGCTATGTTGCATCATGAAACATTTAGTGTTTCATGTTATCTCTCAGTATACGTTGTAAAAAAGTATTGTGTGTAATATTTTAAGAAGAAATGTTACGGTATGTGTTTTAATACGCTTTAATAATTTTTAGTATTGCTTAAGTTTAATATTGTAAACGAATGTTTCTGTTGTTCTGCTTATTTACAAGTTGCTGTTTCTCGTTTTGTTGTTGCGCGTATAAGTATTCAGTCATGACTATGTATTACCGCAGAATGTAAGGCATAAGATTTTTTGTTGGGGATACGTTATACAGGGTGTCCCAAAAGTCTCCATACATAGGGAAAATTAGCACTTTTTAGCAAAATGTAACTTTATTTACAAAACATTCTCTACATGATTGCCATTTCTTTGTAGACACACACGGATGCGTCTCTCCCACTCATGGTGAACTCGTGTTAACACATTTGGTGTTATGGACGTAATTGCACTTCGAATGCGTTCCTTTAGGTGATCCATGTTCTGTATCTTTTCCTGGTACACCATGGCCTTCAAGTGCCCCCACAGGTAAAAATCAAGTGGACTGAGATCTGGGAACCTCGGAGGCCACTCCACGGGGCCATGGTGTACCAGGAAAAGATACAGAACATGGATCGCCTAAAGGAACGCATTCGAAGTGCAATTACGTCCATAACACCAAATGTGTTAACACGAGTTCACCATGAGTGGGAGAGACGCATCCGTGTGTGTTTACAAAGAAATGGCAATCATGTAGAGAATGTTTTGTAAATAAAGTTACATTTTGCTAAAAAGTGCTAATTTTCCCTATGTATGGAGACTTTTGGGACACCCTGTATTACAAAGGGGTGAATTTACACTCTTAAAACTTATCGTAGCATGGGCGGATTTTCCATAAAAGAGAACCAGAGAGGCATTGGAAAAAAGTTGGCAAACACACTTATTAACATACTTTGAGTATGCTGAATTAATTTCTGGTGTTGGCCAGGTTTGATTTCTACCTTTAGATGTTGAAATTTTAAATTAAAAATAAGCCCCATTTTATGGATCAGACATGAAATACAAAACTTATTCTTCTATTGAGGAATATATCTAAACCAAACCGTATTAGAAAATAGATATTTCACAATAACTTTTTGTATTTATAACACATAAGAATTGAAAAGAATCCCCAAAATTCGTAGAAGAAACCTTTAATTTATATAGCAAATGATGTAGACAAAATATATACGGTAGCAACAGTTATCAGGAGAATACTCGCAATGTTTAATATACTTAGGCTGTGTTTCGATAACATAGATAAAAGTTGAAAGCGTTTTAAAGGAAGAAGAAAAAGGAACAAAAGTAATTCATGAAAAAAAACAATGGATTTAACCAATGTGGGAAAAATACTCTGGCAACTAATATTTACTAGAATATACGTTACATGTAATGTACTTTCTTGTAAAGGTAAGGCAAATATGCAGTATGGTTTTATCTCTTATGCATGTTACTGTTGTAGTTCTCACCTTTTTTTGTGCACTCACAAATTGAACGGTATGGCAGATCAGCTTCCTGCATCTACACATTAAGCTCTTCTGCATTTGGTAGTACACTTGCAAGTGATTATTTCTAAACATACATGAAAACTGAAGAAAGTGATATTAAGATTGGAGTCAAATGTTTTCCTTATACATCCACCTCAATGAATCTGTGCTAAAAAGAACTGGGGTACTGAAAACGTGCTCGCCTCCATACCAGTGCCTGATAATGATTTTGTTAGATGGTGATATATCAGAGTGTCACTCTAAGGTGGCATATTTTCATGTGTCTGAGTCTTCAAGAAGAGCTGGCATCTGGCAGGATTCTCAGAGTCATAGTTTTGAATTTTATAGATTCTGTATTCTTTGTATCAGTTTGAGAAAGTTAAATGCAATGTAAAGTCCACTAAGTTGCACAATAAAAAATTATTGATAATTATTGATAATATGGTGTAGACCACTTCAGAACTTACAATAAAGAGCTTTATCAGCCGTTACCAACACAAATTGTTGACCAAGTTGGTGTGGTACATGTCTGTACTTTGTACAACTGAATTTAACTTATCCAATTCGTGTGTTGGAGACTGAATGATGGGCATGTACTCTACATAGGTTGTCTCTAGATCTGATGCATTGATTTCTGGTTGAAGTAGATCCAGCTTATTTGGGTGTCACTTGGATTTTGGAGTGATATTAAAAATGCCATATCAGCAGCAAATGCTTTCATTGCTGTTGATGAATCAGATGTTGACTGATTGTATCATTGAAGCTATATATTTAATGCTGATTCTGCATATTGAACCCCATTTCCTACACTAAGTTCCTCCGTTGCTGGAGGAACACTGAATGTCATATCTTTGAATGTGTGATAGTTGACAGTTTCAGATCTGCTCCTGGACCTCGCTGCTATGATGCTATTTTTACCATAAGACCACTGTCACTGGGTCATTGTTGTCGCAGGTAAAATTTACAAATCGTTCAGGCACTAGGTTTGGTGGTATAACTGCTCCTGTTTTTGGTCCATCGATCGTTGAGACTGTTTTCTGCTGGATCTGTATCAATCTACTTAATAATTAATTATCAAGCTGACTGCATGACCTTCACTCTGAAAGAGCTCTACTAGATGCCGTGATCGTGTAGCTTGGTGCAAAGTACAGCCCGGACTCACATGCTTTGGAATCGTGTTTTCCGCCTCTATTATAGCGTAAGCCTTGTAAAATGCTTAGGACCTTAGTAGTATGCACCTTGTCATCTGTATGTTCCTCCTGACTGTCATCCTTATATTCGTAGGCAAGAAGTTGCTGTCCACCAAGAAGCAGACGAACAAACATGTAAACACTCTCTGGCACACAAACCATTGCTTCTCCCTCAGTAACATCAATTCCTTGTAGACAGGATGACTCTTCACATCAGATCTAAGTTTGAGTGTCACATGTACCATTTCAAGAAATACATCACTATGTGGGTGGTAAACTGGAATGGTTATCTGGCTGCTTTGTGCTTCCATGGTAGATAGTGGTACATGGCGAAACTTTTCTGGAACTACTGTAGTATTGTTTTCTTGTATTTAATCGGTTGATCTTTAAGTGTGATAAAGTCAAATACACTGTTAACAAGAGGTTGAAATTTATCTTTGAATGTTGCCCTTCGGTAATAAAACATGGATGTATTGCAACACCAGTATCTTCAGAAAGTATACAGTATCGTTTTTACACTTCACTGAGTTCCAAAACATGAACTTGTCGAGCTGATTCTTCGAGTTCCTTTACTAACCAAATAAGTGAAATGTCTGCGTTGGAAGATTGGAGTTTGACTTAAGATGAGTCAGTACTTCTTGAGAATGCTTTGTAACAATTACTATGGTATTTTCCTTCAGCGGCTATTAGGTCATTGGCTGTTGCCAAGCGCACAGCACATTCAAAGTGAAGTCATATTGAGCTTCTTCTATATGTTGTATCGTCTTGAATGTTATAACTGAAGAAAGATTTGCTTTAAATTAAAGACTTAGAAAAACGTGCATGCATCCCAGCTCAGTGGCTTCACAGTACTGCGCAGTCCTCATATTTTTGGTGAATGACTTTCTGTACTGGCTTTGTATTGCATAGTACCAGTTCCTGTACTTGTGCCTTGCCTCTAAGTTCCACTAGTTTTTGTAGTCTTACTATCTTTTCTTTGCTAGTGTAGCTTGCATAACATGTGCCACTTCAGTAGATTCTGCTGATTGCTGCTTGTGAAGCCCAAGTCAATTCTTTCTATGACATCAACAATTTAGTGTCTCGCAGTTTTTTCATCAAATGAGTTGACTCTTTTAATGTAGTCATTCCTTGCTGACTTGCTTCTAAAATCTTTTCTTGCTTATCTTCCTGACGGATAATGCAATGGACGAAGGAAATGTCTCTTGGTCTCTTTAGATTCAATATAGGATCCATTTTCCTATTTGAACGTGTCGAAGTTGTTATAATTGATGTAGTATGTGTAGTGTCAAAAAACCCATAGTTGTTCAGCTAGCATCGGCAAACAATAGTGACAAGTTTGTACTGTAAGATTGATTGATTAGCTCAAAAAAAGTTAGCATTTACTCATGATGATGAAAACGCAAAAGTTCTGATTGTACATTTGTGCTCTCTCTCTCTCTCTCTCCTCTCTCTCTCTCTCTCTCTCTCTCTTATTTTATTTATTATTTTTTGTTCTTTTATTTTCTCTCAGCAAAATCCGGTGAACTACAAAGCTTTTGCCTCTATTTATTTTAATTTCTCTATCAGTTTGAATTAATTACTCATAAAATAACAGGAATTTGCGTCTCTAGTGAAATATGGTCAATATCACAGTAAAAGCGCACATTTAATAAAAAGTTATGATTGCATAAAGTTTTTTCTGAGTTGATCCAAAAAGCAAAACCACGTCTCATTTTAAAGTCAAAGTTTGAGCATCTAAACGTACAAATCGCCCTTGGCAGACGCTAGAATTAGGTTCGGTATAATCCTATTGTGTTAATAAAAATGTTCGTCAACTTTTCCCCAAAAATGTCTTCAGGAACTTATAGAGCTACAAATCTCAGGTTTCCGCTAAGACTATCGGGTGAACTTCTGAAAAGAGCTTACATTTAGATGGAAAATATTGAAATGATACGAAAAATCATTCAAGCGGGAGGCAGTTTGTTGGTTCATTGTTCTGCTTATAAATAATATTGGTTGGAAATATTTTTAATCTAAAATTTTAATGAACGTACATAAAAAGGTACACGCAGAGCTAGCCCAAATGATGTACCCAATTTTAAAATTTAATAAGTAATGCATAAATGATTTTAGTAATATACAAAGGAATACAAAGGACACCAAAGAGCAACAGACCGGCTGATCCCTCCGACGCTGTCTGTTTAAGAAGGAAGATTAAAAGAAGTAAGAAAATTTAAAGACAAGTGAAAGTTTTAAAGCAAAGCAGAGGAAAGAGCAGAGAAAAGAGATTGAGAGGAAGGAAAGAAATTTAAAGACAAGTGAAAGTTTTAAAGTAAAGCAGAGGAAAGAGCAGAGAAAAGAGATTGAGAGGAAGGAAAGAAATTTAAAGACAGAGTGAAAATTTTAAAATACAGAGGACGGAATCCAAGTGAAAATTCTACAATATTTCTACGCGCGCTAAAATATGCTTCCAACTTGGGGTTCAAGGCAAGATAAGAATCTAGTTTCTTTTTAAAGCATTCGATCGAATTACTTTGAACTACGCTGGCTGATAATCCATTCCACAAATTAACTATACGATTGAAGGAAAAATGCTTAGTTTTGTTAGAATTAAAATGTTTACCCACTAATTTGGAATCATTACCGCGAGTTCTATCTGCATTTCTGAAGGTGAAATATTTTTTCGCGTCGACATTGTCTAAACCTTTAATCATTTTAAACACCTGGATTGAATCTTGAATTCGCCTTTTTACAAGTAAGAATAAATTTAGCGTTTCTAAACGGGCAGCGTATAATTTGTTTCAGTCTAGGAATCATCTTAGTGGTCCGTCGCTGCACTCTCTCCATTCTGTCTATGTTCCAAGTGGGACGTACTAAGACATTATATAATGTTAGCATTGTTTTCTCCGACTTAAATTCAAACAATCTACCAGTAAATCCTAAGATTCTATTTGCTTTTCTAACCGCTTCGATGCATTACAAGAAAGTACATTACTGTACATGTAATGTACTTCCTGTTAGATATTAGTTGCCAAAGTATCTTTTCCATATTGGTTAAATCCACTGGTTTTTTGTAATGAATTACTCTTCTTTGGCATTAAAACACTTCCAGCTTTTATTTATGTCATCGAAACATATCCTCAGTGTATAACTGTTGATAAAAACTTGTATCGCATATATTTTGTGTATATCATTTGTTATTTAAATTAAAGGTTTCTTCTGCGAATTTTGGGGATGTTTTTCACTTACTATAGTGAGCTATCCTTCAGGTTTCTCCCTTATCATTTGCGTATGTAAAAGATACTCTTCATGTCCAGTACCATGATGGGGAATCTTTTCATCTCATGTACCAAAACTAAATTTTATCTTGAGTCGGTATGCCAACGTTCTACGAATTATATCAGTTGAGTGAGATAGTTGTTGCTGCATTTCGTATACCAAATGCGTCCATCGAGCCCACTCTATGTATCCCACGGCTCAATAAAACCTATACAAAATCGGAGTGAAACTATAGCTTATTTACAACTAAAGGATTGCTCAAAGCTGCCGTAATTTGTAACATTTAAAAAAAATAAGTTGTATAACTCCACATTTACCATCTATGATATTAGAAGCTCCATCTGTCGTCCCAGACACCATCTTCGATACATAAAACCAAAATGACTCGTGTGTTGTCGTAAGCGGCTCATAGTGAGGCACTACAAGTTACTCATAGTCTATTTTGTTAGTCTGAGACATTTAGACATTTAATAACTCATGAAAAGTAACTCATGACTCTACATGATGTTTTGAATTGCCTCATACGGAGTAATTTTTAATAACAAGTGTCTTAACAGCGATACCAAGATGGATGAGCAAAAATGTTTCAACTCGAATCAGTTTGGTTTTGTGTGGAAAAATCTATGTTTCGTTCAGGAAATTCCTTTAATACTGAATTCAAGATACCTTGACCTGTCGTTGTACCTAACAATGGAGCAAGTTTTAACAGCTCTTCATGCATTTCATTCTTGGCACAATACGTACAATGATAATTAGTTGTGCTTAAAATGTCGCATGTGTGCTCTCATCCAAGAAGATTGAGTAAGCTGATGAATTTTTTATATCACCACAAAGTTGTTCATTCACAGAATGTCTATGTTCAATCAAAACACACAGTCTTTTATAGTAAGCGGATTAGAGTGTAATGCTTTATAGTGAGTAGAGTAGAGTAGAGTAGAGTAGAATGTAATAACGCTTTATGCAAAAGCATTTATTTTGCATTTAATTTTACTATATTTTCTCTTTCCAAAATTGGTGAAAAACCGTGTTTTTAGAT
The DNA here is from genome assembly GCA_023014485.1 of Bathynomus jamesi. NCBI lineage: Eukaryota > Metazoa > Arthropoda > Malacostraca > Isopoda > Cirolanidae > Bathynomus > Bathynomus jamesi. Next base: position 162,884 of record JAJOZX010004088.1, on the reverse strand, counting down.
TTATTTTCTAATCGAAATTCTTTACAAGAAGTAACATAGAAAATAGAATATATATATATATAATGCACCATATGAATAGCATAAAAAATATCATTGAATAGCTGCTCGCCCTGGCAAAGCTCAAAGCAAAATAGCAAATTGAATTCATAAGTTTTTTAGCTCGCCCGAAATACTGGCTTTATTGATTGTATTATCTTCAATATGAAGTATATTCAATGAAGAGAGGATGATTTTATACAAAAGAAGGGAAAAACATCGTAAGGAAAAGTTCTCTCTAAATAAAAATGGTCGTAAAAAACTAGGATAAGTTATGGAGAAGTTTCCTAAACGAAATTAAGTTGCCGTGATCAAAAGATATATATATATATATATATATATTATATATATATTATATATATATATATATATATATATATAAGGCCAAGAGTAAGTATGAGGAAGGAATTATATGCAGGTATTATATAAAAGATAATTGCAGATTTAAAAGAGGACAATGTATATATGAACATCCCCCAATATGCAATTTCTTCTATAATAATGGTCATTGTAAATTTGGAGACGGATGTAAATTCTACCACCCAGACATCTGCAGGACTTACGCAAAATATGGAACCTGCAAATTCGGGAAAAAATGCTACTATCAACATCTCCCGACGGACTCAAAGAACAAAGGAAAAAGTTTAAATGACAATAGGAATAACAACAATAGGAACAACAATAGGAACACAATAAGCGAACAAGAAAATTTTTTCAACATCGCGGACACGTTACGGATGCTAAATGTCATCCACATGCAGTTGACACAGCTGGAAACCCCCGAGCCAAACTGCTACCGGGCAAGAAGCTACCAATACAAGTAGGAGGAAACGGATCTCTCTCGGAGGATCATAGGGAAACGAATCAAGCGATATCGAAGGAAAACGAACTTGAAATGCGCAAGGGGCAACGAAAAATAGAGCACATAAAAGTTGTCCTGGCTAATATTCAAGGAATAAGACCAAACCAATCACTCAATAAGGTTTCGTACCTGAAAGGATTTATGGACGAAACAAGGGCGAACATCGCATGCCTCACAGAAACTCATCTTAAAGATTGCCAAGGAAATTGTGAAAACTGCGAACATTGTATTGATAAGAAAGATATAAATATAGAGGGCTTCAACTTACCAAGAGCGGATAGAACGACGAGACGTAAAGGTGGCTGTGCTATATATGTACAGGAAGGTCATATGACAGAGACGATAATAAGTAAATCAAACAGCTATGTGGAACTCCTAGCAGTGAAAATAGAAAAACTAAACGTGATAGTAATAATCATCTACAGACCTCCAAGCACCCCAACGGAAAAATTCTCGGAGGCCATTGATGACATCAGGAAGCTAATAAAGGCCATAAACCCTCCATTCCCCAATATAATGATCAGCGGAGACTTCAACTTCCCATTTATAAAATACAAAAAGGTGGATAGGAATATATATATATTCACCAGGACAAGGGGGGCACAAGAGAAGACCAGGAGCAAGCAAAAATGTTGAAGGCTCTCACAAATGAGTTTATGCTGACAGAGGAGATAACAGAAAATACCATAAAAAAATAACTGCCTGGATCTGGTATTCACGAATAACACGAACTTGATTGCTGATATAAAAATAACCCCAACCATTATCTCAGACCACAACTTAATCGAGATATGAACAAATATGACGACAGCATTAAAAGACAATACACATATTGAGGAAAGAAGTAAATTCGGGGCCTTTAACTTAAACTCCAAGACTATAAATTGGGAAGCAATCAGATCGCACATGGCCCAAATAGAATGGAGAACAATTTTCGAGAATAAAACAACTGAAGAAATGCTAACAACCCTGGAAGAAAAAACACTGAGAATTTTAGAAAAATATGCTCCGAAATCACAGCCAAAAGAAAAGAGGAGCTGGCTAGAGAGGCAAAAGAGAAGACTTTTCCGCAAAAGAGAGAGAGTGGAGGCGAAGTTAGGCAACTGCGGAGATAATGACAGGAAAACAATAAAAGAAAAAGTGGAGGGTATCGATAGGGAAATACAAGCCCTGATTAAGGACCATACAGAGAGGGAAGAGGAAAAGGCGGTAGAAACGATAAAGGAAAATTCAAAATACTTCTATAGCTATGCAAAAAGGAAAACAAAAACGCGCGTCGCTATTGGGCCCTTAAGGACGAGAAATAATGAACTAACCGACGATCCAAAAGAAATATCTGAAACACTGAGAGCTCAATATGAATCATTTTTCAGTACCCCAAAAAGTGACAAAGCGATACCTGACATAAATGCATTCTTTGAAGAGGAATTGCAAGGAGAGTACATAACAGACTTTGATTTTACACCAGAAGATGTAGCGAGAGCCATAGGACAAATGAAACCACATTCAGCTGCAGGTCCCGACAATTGGAACGCATTATTGATTAAAAACTATAAAAATGAAATAGCTACACCTTTATACTGGATATGGAGAAGATCCCTAGACACTGGGGAAATACCGAGCATCTTGAAAAGAGCAAACATTGTCCTTATATATAAAGGAGGGGACAGATCTCAAGCAAAGAACTATAGACCAGTGTTATTGACGTCGCACCTCACCAAAGTATTTGAAAGAATAGTTAGAGAGAAAATTTATGACTTCCTGGAGACACGGGAAAGATTCAACGAAAATCAGCATGGATTCCGATCAGGTAGATCATGCCTATCACAACTAATAGAACACTACAACAATATCCTAGATGCATTGGAAGGCAATGACAACTACGATGTTATATACAAAGATTTTGCTAAAGCTTTCGACAAATGTGACCTTGGTATAATAGCACATAAAATTAAATATATAGGAATAACAGGCAAAGTGGGAAAATGGATCTACAACTTTCTCGGAGAACGTCTGCAGGTCGTCAAAATTCAAAGTATATCATTATCAGAATCGGAAGTACGCAGCTCAGTACCACAAGGGACAGTACTGGCCCCACTCCTGTGCATTATCATGCTAACAGACATAGACAGCGGAGTAAAGAGCAACAGTATAGTAACATCCTTTGCAGACGATACAAAGATCAGCAGAAAAATCAGCGATGTACATGACGTGGAGGCTTTGCAGGGACACGAACAAAATAAACAAATGGTCAGAAGACAACAACATGTCATTTAACACCGAGAAATTTCAGCTCTTGAGATATGGTAGAAAAGAAGAACTTAAACGGACTGCATATTATGCTCCAGATAGAGAGGAAATTCAGAGAAGCACGAGAGCAATCGATCTAGGGATAATAATGACAGATGATGCGAAATTCGAAACACAAAGTCAGATAGCGATAAATAAAGCAAAAAGAGTCGCCGGACAGGTACTAAGAATGTTCAAAAGAAGGGACACGACAGTAATGATTCCCCTGCTAAAAACACTGATTATACCAAAACTTGAATACTGCTCAGTTTTGACGTCCCCATATAAAAAGGAAGAAGCTAATAAACTAGAAGAAACGCAAAGGCATTTCACAGCCAAGATTGATGGCTGCAAAGAACTCAACTACTGGGAAAGACTATGTAAACTAAATCTGTACTCCCTGGAAAGAAGAAGAGAGAGGTACACCATAATGTACATATGGAACATGATCGAAAAACTGGTACAAAACCTAAAACTAAACCCAATTACCATTCAAACAACACTGGAAAAATAGGAAAGGCAGAATGTGTAGTGTTCTCAAATTAAAGGCCCGACAAGGGACCTCCTCAACTCTGAAGGAAAATAGCTTGGTTGTCAGGGGGCCAAGACTTTTCAACCAGCTTCCAAAGGACCTCAGAAACGTAACGGGGGTCACAGTTGAAGTCTTCAAGAGAAGACTGGATGCCTGGCTCAGGACGGTACCAGATGAGCCGGGCGTGCCTGGCTATGTACGGTTGAGAGCGCAAGAAAGCAACTCGCTCCTCCACCAAGCCAGACCTAGAGGCGGGGCCACCAGCTTGACCTCCGTGTGAAGAGAGACCAACACACGAAACAACATAAGGTTCATAAGGTAAGGTTTTATATATATATATATATATATATATATATATATATATATATATGTGTGTGTGTGTGTGTGTGTGTGTGTGTGTGTGTGTGTGTGTGTGTGTACACACACCTACAAAATATGTTTGAAATCTACATAAAAGTATGTATCATAAACTCGATGTAAATAACTGAGGAATATATTTTTTAGTTATTTATGTAGTTACTAATGATATATATATTATATATATATAAGGGGTTCCAAAAAACCTTAGCCCACCCCCATTTCCAGCTTACATGTTTACTTATATCGAAATAGTTTTTAGTGATTATAAAAATATATAAACTTCTTTATTTATTGCAGGTATTAAAATTATTCCAGCTGATAAAGTGATAATATAATTAATGGCTTCTCAATTAATTAGTGATTCGGAGAGGCAACGTGTGATAGATCGCATACGAGCAATAACATTTCGGGAAGCTCGTGATGCTGGAGCCACCTTTATAACACGTTCATGGGTTGCCAAAAAGTTGCGAAGAAGTGAAGACTTCGTCAAAAGAAATTGGAATAAAACTTTGGATGAATGTGAAATGGATACAACCAAATGTGGGCGCCCAAATTTGCCACTCTCTCAGGAAACAAAGGACATCATTGAAAGCGGTACGCGTAAGCGGAAAAACAGCTGTGCTAAACTTTCTAGAGAGATCGAAGTGTTGAGAAGAAAGATCGTCAGTGGTGAGATCATTCGACTGTACCGTCATAGGCAAGGTCTAAAGCCTTGGCATGAACTTCCAAAGCCAAGAAAAACTCAACTTAACATCGATGACAGAATGTGGTTTGCCCATTATCTTGAAGATTGGGATGTGGATGATTTCATGCATTTAGGTGTCTCCGATGAATTTTTTGTTTACGTAACACGTCGGCCTAACTACCAAAATGATCGAGTGTGGGCCACAACACCAGATGAAATCGATGACAATGAACATTATCGCGAATTATTAAAAAGTCCAGACTGTGTTGGTGTGTTTGTTTTGTTCACTGCAAAGAAGCTCATGTGGGTGCTGAAACCAAATGGTCAGAGTTGGGATGGACAGTATTTTCGTGATATTATTCTATCCCAGCATGTCATCCCTTTTCTAAGAAACCCACACAATGTTATGGATGTCGATCAGGTCACACTTCTGCACGATAAGCCCCCTGCTTTAAGGCATTAACCACTCAACAGTTGTTGCGGAACCATGAGATCGATTTCTTTGGAAATGAAGAATGGCCAGGAAATTCTCCTGACCTGAACGTCTGTGAACACATTGGATCAGTTATATAGGACAAGGTTGAATGTCTCCTGTTTCAAGAACCTGCAGCAAATCGATTTTCGAAGGATACAATGAAGCAACACATTGAAACTGTTTTAGCAAATTTGCGTAACGATCAAGATCTATTCACGTCACTTTTGGCAAGCTACCCAAAGCGAATTCAGGCTGTCTTGGAAGCCAATGGCGGGAACACCAAGTTTTAATTGTTTTTCATTAAATGCAGGATTAAATTCTCTTTTGTAAGGTATGTTTAGTTTTACTGTACCTCTAATGGTTTAGGCGGGCGGGGGGTTCTAAGGTTTATTGGAGCCCCGTATATATAGGTCGCCTTCGCTTTATGCGACAACCCTACTTCCACTCTCTCGCTTTGTGCGAGAAAAATTCGCAATTATGCGACTGGCCGGGTTGGATGTGCGAAGCAAGCTCGTGCAACCAGTGTAGGCGCACGCGGACTCCGCTATGCAGTTGGTGCAGGTAGAGCGGTGAGTTGGTAGCCACGCGAGGCAGCCCGCACACTCCCTCAGTCTCCCTCACTCAGTATCGCATTGTTCATTGTTGTATGTGATTTACGCTACTCTCATCTTAAGGTGTGTGAATTTGCCATTACTTTACTGTTCACTTTAGTGCAATATCGTTTAAGTAAATACCTGTATTTATTTCGGTAATTATACAGAAAAAGGACCGCTCCTGTGTTCAGACACAAATACATGTTTTTCTGGATCGGTTTTTCTATCTCCTCTTTTCAATGGTGATATTCATTGCCTGTGCAAATTTGTCTTTCTGGAGTTACCCCTCCTTTCCAGGGATGCCACTCAGAAATTTAAAAAACCCAAGATCCACTTGTAAAAAATCCCAAGAAATCCCAAGATTAAAATCTCAAGATTTGCTATATTTGTTTAAAGAAATCCCAATATCCCAAGGTATCGCTGAAAATGCCAAGATCTTGGGACAAATCCCAAGGAGTGGCATCCCTACTCCTTCCCCTTAGAATACTGAACCTCCAACAAAAGTAGCAGAGCTTTGAAAAAGAGGGAAAATGTGGGGTTAAAACACGTAAAGAAAAACTAACCTAACCTAACCCAACCTAACAGCGTCTTCAGCACCCGCAAAGGAAGAAAGAATGACAGTGATTGGTTGATATTTTGTGCTATGTTCAGTTTCTCGTCACGTGATTAAATACTGTCAGGTCATTGGCCAAAAACATGTTCATGACATAACTAAAAAAACTGAGCATTTGCACAAGAAACGACTATCATATTTGGAATCATCGTCAAGAATCATCGTCAAAAACAGGTCTATAAAAGTATAGTCGATTATCCGAACTCAGGAACAGTCCTTTTCTGTATATTAGTCATTGTATTAAAAAAAAACATTAAAAGAAATAATGTCAGATGATTGTTTTATTAGGTGATTTTTCATTGGATTTGCTATGAAAGAATGTTAGAAGGGTTTTCTGGGGGGTCAGTAGAGGTCCAGGAACGCATCCCTATTAAATACATGTAATAAATGGCTCTCTTTATGCGAAATCGCTTTATATGAATTTTGTTTGGAACGCAATCCCCGCATAAAGCGAGAGTAACCTGTATATATATATAGAGAGAGATAGATAGAGAGATAGATAGATAGATTCTCAATGTTCCAGACACATATCAATAGCTTAAGTACAAGTGGGAGGAAAATATTCCCGTCTTTGCACAAAGCGCCACTTCACCTATACACCCACTCACGGTACGAGCAGCTAGCAACATTATTGCCAAATGTATAGAGGATCAACGTACAAACGAGGCTCCCGTACGTGGTACATCACCACTAGAAGTGTTTATGTCTTTTGTTTGCATTGTAGAGACGCCTGTCTTTATCATTCTGAGTGCATGATTCTTCAGAAGCAAGATGCATGACGCGTTTGTTTCCTTTATATTGCATACATTGAGTAAGAAGCCAGTTTTTTCTTATAGAATAAATATTACCGCGATAATTCACTCATTATTTGGGGGAGAAACGTCTAATCCATATTACGTATAGAAAATATGTCTATCACATACGTTTCTTATCAATCCATTCACGTGTATCAGTCAATCGATCTCTTTTATGCTTCTTCATTCTTCATTCATTCGAAATTCATTCAAAATTCATTCATGCAGTTATCCATTTATTTAGTCGAACTCTTAATAGATCCATTATCCATTTATTTAGTCAGTCACATCTAATGATATTCAGTCTATCAATGTCATGGAAATTTAAATTATTTATATTTTGCCTCGCTATTTGTTTGCGATTCATTTACTAAAAGTATGTAAAAAAAGTATATTTATATTTTTTTTAGTCATCTTCTTATAAATATGTTCATATATATATACACACACACCACACACACACACAATATATGAAAAATACTCCACTGGATTCGAATCAAGCACCACGCGCCATTGCCTCGAGTGTAGGGGAGGGAGGTTAGTACGGAAAATACCTCTGGACGCGAAAGCGTTGTGTTCCCTCCGATATTGGACACACCTGGTGTATGCGGCAGGTTGTACTAATTTTTACTTTGCCATAGCATAATAGGCAGCGCTCTACCCTTCCATACTCACGAGGTACTGGGTTCGAATCCTGATGGAGGCATTTTTGCACTATACACATTCTTGTCTGTTCACGCATGATATCCACGCACACACATACACACACACACACATATACACACACACACACACACATATATATATATATATATATATTTGGCTTCTGTAGTGTAATTGGAAAGCTAAACAAAAATGGGCAACTTTCTCATGCATCATATGATATACGATTCCCAAACTTGAGAAAATAAGTGCTGCATCTTTGTTTCTAAAGTTCCCTGTCCTGTTTCCTTATCCTGAGGGGTCGTTTTAATATTCTTTTAACAATTTGGAAAGATTTTTCAAGTATTTTCTACGTATAGAAGTAGATATACAACTTTTCTAGAAACTAGAAGCAGCATGACTTTTCTTTGGTGACTGACCGCTTCATGAATTTTCTCGAATAATGAATAAGTCAAAGTCAGTCGTTGCCGGGCAAATTTGAAAGGATAAGAAGAAAGGCTTTTTCCCCAAAGACGAGGGTCAATGGGGGGAGCCTCGATCCCCTTCATCCCCCCCCCCTGCATCCGCCGGTGCAACTCTTAATGTCAGCAGTCTTGTTTTTTCTCAAAGTACAGCTCTCTCTTCTTCCCTAGACACTTCTTCTGTTGTTAGTGACTAGTGGGCCAAATGACCCACCACTATACAGGGTGGGCGGAAAGTAGCTCCCTATTTTGGATTGGTAAAAAAATACGTATATTATCCATTTATTTCAGAAGAAATAATATGAAAAGGTAGGCATACATGGTAGGTTTTCTCTAAAATTCAATGTGGGCTCCAACTCTTTCCACCAGCTTCTGGAGCCGCCCAGGAATGGCGTCCACTGACTTTAGCAGGAATTCCGGCGGGATGGAGGACATGACTTCCCGAATTCGGTCCTCCAGTTCTTCCAATGTCCTCGGTTTGGTGCGGTAGACTTCTTCCTTTACCCACCCCCAAAGAAAGAAGTCGCACGGTGTCAAGTCGGGGCTCCTGGCTGGCCATTGATGTGGACCACGACGACCCATCCAACGCCAGGGAAGTGGGCATCCAGCCACTCACGGACAACAAGAGCGAAGTGCGGAGGGGCGCCATCTTGCATAAATATCAGATCGTCGATGTTCTCCCATGTGCTGACAACCGGCCAGACCTCGTTTCGCAACATAGCAAGGTACCGCTCAGCATTCATGGTGTTGCGCAGAAGGAACGGGCCCACAACCTGATCTGAGGTCATACCACACCACACCGTTACACTGAACCGATTCTGCCGTTTTTCAGCGGTAACCGTGGGACTTCTTTCTTTGGGGTGGGTAAAGGAAGAAGTCTACCGCACCAAACCGAGGACATTGGAAGAACTGGAGGACCGAATTCGGGAAGTCATGTCCTCCATCCCGCCGGAGTTCCTTCTAAAGTCAGTGGACGCCATTCCTGGGCGGCTCCAGAAGCTGGTGGAAAGAGTTGGAGCCCACATTGAATTTTAGAGAAAACCTACCATGTATGCCTACCTTTTCATATAATTTTTTCTGAAATAAATGAATAATATACGTATTTTTTTACCAATCCAAAATAGGGAGCTACTTTCCGCCCACCCTGTATATATGTTAAAAAAAGGTTTGAAGTACTCCGGGGTGTACGTTAGACAGGAGACAGGGAGTGCTAGCACTCCCGTTTCTCCTATTACTGGCGGAGTTCCCTGGGGAGGGAAACATAAATGTTCCCACTTCTGGCTCCCCGCTGCCGATACCAGGAACCAGACCCGGCAACGAGGCTGGTTCTGCCCCTCTTTTAAGGAGAGCACGTAGTGCCAGACTTTCGACGCATTCTCAGTCCTTTTCGGTTCAACTCTCTAACGCAAGGGTTAATCGATATTTTGCATCTTTCATCTACTTAACCGATTAATTCTGAAACAATCTTCCTCAATCCATCTTTCCCCCTGTCTATGGGGTTTCGTTTTTGCGGGCATTCGCCCTTGACCTCCTTCCTGCATAAAAGGAAGGAGGAGGTTTATATATATATATATATATATATATATATATATATATATAAACTGCATATTATGTATCGTCCACTGCATCTTCCATTTAATAGCAAGCGTGACCAAGAACCTTTCGTTTTCTTTTCTATTATTTTAGATATAAAGGTTCATTGTTCATTGTAGGGCTTCTGTGATATCTCGATTTCTGTACGAACGTTTGAGAAAAAAATATAATCACTAACTGGTAAAATCAAAACCGTTCCATAATTTTTTTCTTTTTTGCTATGAAAACCTCTCTATATGATTCTCATTGAATATTTCCTGTAGTAGTACTGTAATAGTCTCTGAACGCTTCGTCCATTTACATTATTTCTAAATATTTGATGAAACTCGTGTGGCTGCTTCTTTAAAACTATTCAGCTGCAGTTGTGTTGCTGCCATATCTACGAAGTTAGAATTTATCATCAATGAATTTCTTCATGTCAGCCGATTTGAATGTGTAAATATCGTTTCGTAATTTTTTTATTTCTTCTTCAGAAGGTATTCCTTTGCTAATTTTTGTGTCACCCGCAAACAACGAAACAATACTATTTTTGACTTCTTTGTCTATATCCGCAATCATTCTTATAAACAAACTATTTATTTGAATAGGCCCAGTTTTTTAGTAATAACTGTTTTTATAAGTTTGTGAGCGAATATTCCATGGTCACATTTACCAAAGGCTTTACAAAAATCTGTACATATTATAACTTTTTCTTTGTCACAAAACTTTCAAAATTCACTATTGGTGATCTAATTGCTACGATAAGCAAAACCATTCCTCTTTAAATACGCTTTGCTTTGGATTAGATTGTACAGTTCCGTTTTTTCCAAGTAGTATGAAAGTTTATTTCTACCTATTCTTTCAGAATATCCTTTGAGGTGTGACGTGAGTGCTACTAGTTCATGGTTTTTTTTTGGCATGGTTCAAATGCCCCTTTTCCAAATGGGAGCAATGTTTGCATTTTTTTGCTCATGTCTACTGTTGACCTCCATAAAACAATATATACAGTAGTCCCACGTTACTCTCTGTGCATTTTTTTAAAACTTTGCGTTCTATAAGTTTAACACAGCATATTGACCATGCCTCATTCTGAGAACTCGGTACCGAAGAGCAAGTTTTCATTAAAGTAGTCCTTGGTTTCTGTGCATCACTTTAAAATGAAATGTATTCGGACTTTCGATCTTCAGTTCACGTTTAGGTGGACTAAACATTGAATTAAAAATATCATCAAACAACTTGCTCATTTCTTTCGGACCATTTGCGTAATGTTCATTACCGTTTTGTTAAGAATCCGATAGTTCCAATGTATTTATGTTATCACACCACTTGTATTTCGTCTCTCTGTGAAAATATTTCGGATTACTCTTTATATTTTCTACTGCTTCATATTCTTCATTCAGAGGTTTTAGAGTGGATGTTCATTCAGGTTAGCCTTCCTCGTTTAATGTTTTCCAGTTTTTTCTTCTCATTTATTCTGCATTTGTTCATAGACCCTCCTTCATCAAATCCCGCGAATGAGGCGGGATGCTGCAGAGGGATCGACCGGAGGTCAATCCTGAACCGTCGTTTAAACTCACATAAAATAACATAAAGTAAGAGTATATGTTTCACAGTTAGTTTTCTTTGGCAAAAAAGTGTTCAAATCTTTTGTTTGACTGTTTCAGGCCATTTTGGTAAGTATTTTTATAACTTAGTTTGATTTTCTTTTTATTATCGAGAGGAAGTCTTTTGACATTTTAATTTTATTTTTAAGTTTTCCAATTAATTTCTATTATCATCTTTAATATATGAGGAACCAGTCAGCTTCTTTTATTTATTTAAATTCAGATTTAACCCGGCAAATATGCCTGCCTTTATCTTTTGAGTCAGTCTTATGTTAATTTCCATGTAATTTCATTTGCACTTCTATTAGGCTACGGTCAGAAAATTCTGTTTAATTAACATCTGCAACAAGTATCATGTCGCTGTGAGTTGTCATAATCAGTTGGTGTGCAATTCGGTTTTACTTTGATGCATAGGGTGTCCATAAATTATTTTTACAAATTCAACTGAATTTTAATTAAATTTGTAAAGATATTTTGTGAACACCTTGTATTGCCCTCTCAAGGCATTGGTTTCTGCCCTATGTAGGAGAATTACAACTTCTGACTATCGTGGCTCCGTAGTGTAGTGGTTAGCACGTCTGACCGGCAATCGGAAGATCCTGGGTTCGATTCCCGGGCGGGTGCCTTATTTTTCATTTGTTTGTTATTTCTCTTCCTCGTGTGCAGAACGCTCCTCTATACTTACGTCGTTTCTATACGTTAATATACTGCGCGGTCATTGCAGTTAAATGTACATATTCACGATTTGCGAGGGTGCCCTCTCAAGGCATTGGTTTCTGCCCTATGTAGGAGAATTACAACTTCTGACTATCGTGGCTCCGTAGTGTAGTGGTTAGCACGTCTGACCGGCAATCGGAAGATCCTGGGTTCGATTCCCGGGCGGGTGCCTTATTTTTCATTTGTTTGTTATTTCTCTTCCTCGTGTGCAGAACGCTCCTCTATACTTACGTCGTTTCTATACGTTAATATACTGCGCAGTTATATGTGTATATATATATATATATATATGGGATAGAACTCAGAATGGTCCCCTGATGTCTTTCTGGGAAAATTAAATATATATATATATATATATAAATATATATATACTGTATATATATGGGATAGAACTCAGAATGGTCCCCTGATGTCTTTCTGGGAAAATTAAATCCACTATAATCGGAATAAGTAATGGTAAATGACAAACACTATAGCTTTTCCTTTTCCATGAAGGAAACATCATGAAAACATCATTAAAAAGAAAGAGTTCCTTGTCCCATGCACGGTCTGCGTGTAGCATCTGCAGTATACACACACACACACACACACACCTCATTTAGCATCATGATGTAAAGAAAGTTTATGTCTCCATATATGTTTAGAAATGGGATCATCAGTGATGTTAATGTACTATCATTTTCACGCGTACCAAATTGAAAATCCTTTTCAGTTGCTTTTGGAGGCTTGTAAACAATTATGAGAAGCAGATTTAATTCTTTAATTTCTTGTATAAGTATCATAACTGTACGATTTGACTCGCTGACCAATACTCCGTCTATTTAGGTATTTTTATAAGGTATATGTAACAGCTTTCTCCTTTATTTGGTTGTCCTATTTTCCCTAAAATATATATAATTATTTATTTTTACTTCAGTCTTCAATACAATTTTTCCATCCAATTTAGCGTTTATGCAGATGTGTCCCCGATAAACAGTTACTTCTGTACTTGTTTCATCCAATAAGTATTGAAGGAAATGCACACTAAACTGTCATCTACCGTTTGGTTATATTATCCCTGTATTTGATGTATGTTAATGGGAAAGGATTAGTGTATACTTATTACAGGGACATTTTCTGTTTTTCTCTGATGCTGTGAATTGACATAAATTCTTTTGTTGTTTCATGCATTCGCTTTTCATTTAATTTTAATGTGGTGCCATTGATTTGTGTTTATTTAGTTTTTGTTTTTGATATTTTAATGTTAACCCTTTACTGCACAGAGGTCTTTTCGTAGATTGAGCAAAATCGTCAGGCGTTAGCCAGGACAAAATCAGTAAAGTTAACATTGTGCGCTATAGGGTTAAACGTTGTGTTTGGTGTTGAAAATATTGAGGATATGGTGTCAGGTGTCACTGCTGGTAGTTTTTACTTTGCTGTTGTTGCGTCTAGTAAGAGCTGTTATGATGTAAGTGTTTCCCTCAGTGTCGCATATATTGTTGTTAGTGGAGATATTGTATGGGTTGGTACGGAACAAAAGTTTACAGGGTTCTGCTCCGTTCGAATAAAAAGGTTTATTTTATCTTTCAGGTCTCCTAATTTCTCTTCCAAAAAGTTTTCTCGTTATCAATATGTTCACCTTTTTATCAATATGTTCACCTTTTTATCAATATGTTCACCTTTTTATCAATATGTTCACCTTTTCTTCGATAAATGTAGTTTGTGCCTGTTGCTACTCGGAAATATCACTTTTTTCGTCCGTTTGGAATGGAAGTAGGCACATGCTACATTTGTAGATTTTCTTAAAGATAAATTAAACATATCTAAGTAAGAATATTCGCAATCTGGACAGTATCGACAGGTTCCTTTCTTCATCATTGCTTTGGTTGTTAAAACATACATTACAATCATATTTACATAAACTCTTGTTATGATACCAATTACACATCAACAATCTTATATTATTTTCTTCTTTTATCAAATTCATTTATTTACAATGACCGAGAAGTATTTTTTTGTTGTTACGTATTTAATTTTATTCCAAAAATTTTAACCACGTTTTTTAACCACGTTTAAAATTAATTAAATTGTTTATATTTTCTTCGCGTGTTACTGGTGTGGTGGTTTTCATATACGGTGCTTGTAGCGTTATAAGTGCTCTTATTTATTTCAATGTACGTGATATTTTCACATTTTGCTTTGCCAATTTGAGCATTATGTTTGCTCGTTCTAGTGTCATATGCGGCTTCATCCTCCAAATATCTTACGCCATCTGCTTGTGTGTCATCTTCGTCCAATTTGGTTTATATTATGTCGTTATTTTTTTACATTTTTTTTTATACAACTGACGCAGACACAGGCAGAGTCCTATTAATTTTTGCTCAGTCTACAATATTCATCTATTCACTGTTTTGTTAATATTTCTACTGTCAAAATTAAGGTTTAAATGTTTTGTAGTGTAAACATTTCGTAACGATGGATCAATTTGCTTCGTTCTAACAGATAAAATTTTTAAATATGACAGTAAAATCAAACAAAGGTTACGTTTATTTAATTTCCGAATTTGTAAAGGACACATTCAATTTGCACCAGTTTTGAAGGAATATTTTCATTTTATTTTTGTTCTCTCTTTCTTCTCTCTCCTCTCTCTCTCTCTCTCGTTGATACACACACACACACACACACACACACACACACACACACACACACACAGTATATATATATATATATATATATATTTGTGTGTGTATGTGTGTGTGTGTGTGCGTGCGAAGGCAACTGGGCATAAGTGAAGTCGAGTGTGTGTTAGTTTACAGATGTAGTGGGTTAATTTTTTTGTGAGGTAACACTTTTAGTACCTCAGAACATTAAAAATGTGTATAAAAATTCTAGAAACATTTTTACTGTCGGGGGAAAAAAAAGACATGTTGGTCCTGATTAGGTTAGGTTGCGCTAGGTTAGGTTAGTTAAAGTTTGGTTAGTTTAGATTAGGTTAGTTTAACGAGTACCTCACTATTTAATGACTCACTAGTAAACAACCTTCGAACCCTCAGTTGTTTCCGAAACACTTATGACGCCTTTCTTGGTTCGATGGCGCTAAGGTTAGATTAGTTTATATTAAGTTTGGTCAATTAGTTTTTAGATATATGGATTTAAAAAATCGGTACTTCACTTATGCAGAGAAACGCACGTGTGTGTGTGTGTGTGTGTGTGTGTGTGTGTGTGTGTGTCTCTCTCTCTCTCTCTATCTCTCTCTCTATTTATTTAGAGTCGCTTCTTTTAAATATCTTCGGTGATGGACGACTTGTGCGTTTGCTTCTTCCATGGGATTTGGATCCATATTTCAACGCCTTCGAAGAGAATATGGACCAAGGCAGTATTTTGATGCGTCTTACTCGAAATAACATTTAATACATGATTTTCGAAGTGGATCCTTTTACACTTCATTTTCAATTTAGATATAAACTGTTCCTCTTTCTATTATACTTCTTTCAAACATTCCCTTCCAAGTTATCCCTGTTTATTCTTTGTGATCACACACACACACACACACACACACACACACACACACACACACACACACACACACCATGATTCGTTATTGTTAATAGCTATCGTTAATATGATAGACTGTATCTGAATCAGAAATGTACAAGTAATATAACTTTGTTAACATGTACACAAAAAGGTTAAAATATGTCCTGTCATCAAAGGAAATAAAGATGCTGTTATTTAATTTAAAAAAATAGTATTAATAGTGATAATTTGTTACTGTTCATATTTGCGTTTATGACAATTGCAACAGTAATAGTAAAGTTTATAGAATTTAATTTTTTATGCCGTCTACTTAAGTATATATATTTTATCTTTCGGCTAAACTGTTTCAATTTCATATATATATATATATATATATATATATATATATATATATATATATATATATATATATAAAAGCAAAGAACCACAGGGAAAAGAAAAAGGAAACACGAAGTCCGAGCGCTTTCGTAATATATTCACATGTTCAGGAACAAGAAAGAAATAGCAATAGTCCTATTTCTTTCTTGTCCCTGAAGATGTGAATATATCACGAAAGCGCTCGGACTTCGTGTTTCCTTTTCCTTTTCCCTGTAGTTCTTTGCTTATTAAAAAGATCACGTGTTGTTCTGTGATTTTATTGCATATATATGTGTGTGTGTGTGTGTGTGTGTGTGTGTGTATGTGCTTATTCCATGTCCGGACATTCACTGTGGCTACCACACATCAGACTGTCTGAAGGGTCGACAGTTATGGAACGGCAGATCTCTGAAGACGATGATCTCTTATACAGCAACAGAATAAAAATCGTTCCTTGAAACGTTATTTATAATTTCGCTCAGCTATAAACGCAGACTGAATTTCACTGAAGAAGCGTAGGAAAAGTATATCGATGTCTTCATATTTACTGCCTCAAAGTTAAAATATATTATTTATTGAATTTTATTTTCAAGTTAAAAACTACAGAAAAACCGAAGGTGTCTATTTACCTTTGTCATCCCCCCCCCTCCCTCCCTCCCTCCCTTCATATATATATATACTGTGTGTGTGTGTGTGTGTGTGTGTGTGTGTGTGTGTGTGTGTGTATTAACAACTTAAAATGAACTCGGTAAATGCTTGGGAGCAATGAAATTATACAATAAGCAATGAAAGTTCAGGCATTGCATTAAAAAAAAGGATGAAATGAGATAATATAAGTCCACCGAGGGTCGTGCCCACTTCACAGTGCACTCTTGGTTAGGTGCGTCATCAAATGAAGTCATCAGAGAATGCCCTTTGCTTTTACTGGGTGATAAATTCGGACGTGGGGACCCGTGAATAATTTAAGAGGGGTAATCGTGAAGGCCAAGCCACTATATTTGCCTGAATTTTCTCGTGTTTGTGAAGAGCCTTAATTACACTTGTTCTTGGCCGAGTTGAATCTATGTCCAAGAATTCATCTGAAATTGAATTGTTCCTTAAGCATCTCACTCACTTCTTCTGAGTCATTTGTCTATTTGTGTATTCCATTTTTTAATGGACCAATAGTTTTGTTATACAGGGTGTCCCAGAATTAACTCTATTTCAATGAAATCGGACAAATTTAATAAAAACTGACATAATTTTGTGTTTATTACTAAATTATGATACAAAAACAAATAGATTTATAAATCATAAGTCAAAACTTTATTGAGAAGTTTCAACATGTGCACCGTCTGTATCTCTGCAAATTTCAAATCTATCCTCAGCGCTGCGAAACACATTTTGAAGCATTTCAGGTGTTATCTCCGCACTGCCAACTGGATGCGTTCTTTAAGTTCAGCTAAACTATTGATCTTTTGGCGATAAACCTTTGTTTTTTATGAAACCCATGCAAAGAAATCCAGGGGTGTCAAATCCGGAGAACGCGGAGGCCAAGGTCGAGGTCCTCCACGTCCAATCCACCGATTCGGAAGGCGTCTGTTGAGGTATTCTCGAACAATTAGAGCATAATGACATGGTGCTCCATCTTGTTTGAAACACAACATTATCAAGAATGCCATCATCAAGAAGCTGCTGAAGCATATCAAGGTAGACGGTACCTGTTACAGTTGCTCCCGCAAAGAAGAATGGGCCATAAATTTTGGATTTGGTCATTCCAAGCCACACGTTAACTTTTGGAGAGTCTCTTTGCCATTCTATGACTTCAGACGGTCTTTCATTGGACCAGATAATGAAAAAATTATGAAAATAAAATTATGAAAAAAATTTAGAAATTTATACATTTTTAACACATATTAAACATGAAACATAAATAAAAGGGTGTTTTTAAATTTTTTTTTCCGATTTCATTGAAATAGATAGTTAATTCTGGGACACCCTGTATTTCATTTTTCTTTTCGCAAAGACAAAGATATTTTTGGTTAATTTTATTTTCCTGTTACCTTGTTTTCTTCTTCATTTGTCATGTGTATCAATGATTACTTTAGATCTATTTCTCTTTCTCGTAATTTTCTTTCTCTAGATTGAGTCTCTTCGCTTCAGTTTTACATCCGTGGATATTTTGTAGGGTTTGTTTCCGTTGTTTAAATAGTGTCTGACTTTTCTCTCGAGTTTGTTGTTTTCTTTTATGTCTCTTCGGAACATGTTTCAGTAATATAGGGTTAGTTTCGTTTTTTACTATAAGCAATATTTCTTCTGGAGTTTTCTCGCGAAGTAGCAATTCCCAGTTCACTTTCTTTAAATCTGTACTTATACTTGCCCAATTTACTTTCTTTGAAGTCATATTTAAATCTTTAAATATTCCTTCTATCTCTCTAGGTGGAGTTTTGGGTCGTCTTGTTTCTAATTTTATTTGTATATCGATTATGTTAAGATTAGATAAATTTGTTTTTCTTACTTTTTCGTTTATTATCATGTCATTGTTATTTGTCAAAATTAAATCCGAAACATTCTCTTTTCGAATCGCTTCACAGATTTCCTCGGTAAGTGCATAGTTTTTCATATCTAATAGCACTATGCCTGAATTCTATCATCTTTTATAATGTTACTATGAAACTTCTCAACATAGATAACCATCATTTTTCTTCCATGTTATGAATAGAAAGTTAAAGTCTCCACAAATATTTGGTGCTGTCGTAATAAGTGATTTAAACGTATTTTCTATTTTATTTGTAACCAACTGAAATTAATGTTTTTGATGTTTGGTGGTCTCTACATATTCATGATGACTAAGTTCAGTTCATTTACTTCTAAAATAAAAATTCGGCTGTGCTATTTGATTTATTTACCTTCAATTCACCTGTGTACTTGTATGCATAGGCGTATGAGGCGGGGGTCCTGGGTGGGCGGCAGCCCCCCAAGGACTATGGAGCTGAGCATTTTCAGGGCAAATACTAAAATTTTCAGGGCAGATTTTTCCTGACATTCCTTTTTTTTTTTTACTTTTAGAGGTGAATTCATTATTTGCTACTATACTTGTAGTTAATAATTAAAACGTAAGTTGAGGACTTACTGAATTCTATATCAACTGCAATGCCGTAGTTTTGCTTGTCATTTAGAAATGTTGTAGCAAAATTTTATCTCAATTTTGTAAATTGTAATGGTTTTTATATCAAAAAGGCTTTAATATATGTTACTCATACTCTAACCTTTGTGTTAGTTTATGCTACACACAGTGCTAATGCGGAAATCAGGGCACCCTGAAAATTTTCAGGGCAAATTTTTCCCGCCCCCCCCCAATAAAGTGCCAACCCATACGCCTATGCTTGTATGTATTTTTCATGTAAATACAACAGCCTCCTCCTGTCTAGCAAGTTTATCCGCTTTGTATATGTTGTAGTCCTTTATTGCTATTTCAGTGTCTTCATTACAATTTCACATTTATGCAAGTGTGTTTCCGTTAAGTATATGATATCTACGTTGATTTCCAGAGCTAAATTTTGCATGCATTGTACTTTTGCAATCTAATTGGTCAATATACAGTCCTTGTATATATGTATATAGTAAATTCACCGAATTAATAGTTTTGGTCTTCGGTTGTCTTACTTAGATGATGGTTGTTACGTGGTCTGTTTTGTTAGTTTATATATATATATATATATATAATATATATATATATATATATATATTGACAAGAAAAATGGGCCAAAATCTCTCCTGGGAAGTGAAAGAAGCTGGTTGAGAATTAAAAATATCCCAATCACTTGATTGAAATTATTCAAGTTAGATGTTGACATACAGCACATTAATCATCTGTACTTTATCATTTGCTCAGCATTTATTTCACATTTTTTCCAGTCTCTTTTTCACACAACTACTCGTATATATATATATATATATATATATATATATATATATATATATATATGTGTGTGTGTGTGTGCGTGCGTGAGAGAGAGAGAGAGAGAGAGAGAGAGAGAGAGAGAGAGAGAGAAATAGGCGTTAGAGGCTGTTAAACCTCAAGATTTCCCGCTAAATGACGACATATACTATGGAAGACACGTATAAATGTCTAGAATTTGGAAGCAATGGTGCTATTTGGACAATTAATGTTTACTCCTTGGATTTAACAATGCTTATTGGTAAATGTAGGTACATCATCGAAGAATTTGTTAGGTTTGATGAGGTTAAGTGAATATATGAACGCGACTAAAAAGACTAGGAAAGCATTTAGGTTATTATGTAGATGATTTACCTGTAAATCACTCTAAAAAATTGGGTTTACTTTAAAATTCAGAGATGAAATAGAACTAAGGTTCGCTGACTGTAAAGCAGTTAAACAGTACATTGAATTCGTTGATGATATATATATATATATATAATTATATGTAAAGAACGACGCTTGTGTAGAAGAGCGTTCCGCACAAGATGAGGAGGGAGAACGAACAAATGAAAAATGAGGTACCACCCGGGAATCGAACCCGGGATCATCTGATTGCCGGTCAGATATGCTATCCACCGGCAATCGGATGATCCCGGGTTCGATTCCAGGGTGGTACCTCATTTTTCATTTGTTCGTTCTCCCTCCTCATCTTATGCGGAACGTTCTTCTACACAAGCGTCGTTCTTTACATTAATTATACTGTGTGTTGTTTGCAGTTAAAATGTATATATGTACGGCATGCGGAGGTGCCCCCTCAGGCATTGGTTTCTGCTCGTATGTAGGAGAATTACGACTTCTGATTGATCGAGGTCCATGGTGTAGTGGATAGCATATCTGACCGGCAATCGGATGATCCCGGGTTCGATTCCCGGGTGGTACCTCATTTTTCATTTGTTCGTTCTCCCTCCTCATCTTGTGCGGAACGCTCTTCTACACAAGCGTCGTTCTTTACATTAATTATAATGTGTGTTGTTTGCAGTTAAAATGTATATATATATATATATATATAAATTAATGCGAAAGTTTTCCTTTAATGACTACAGAAGCTTACTTTTAATACTACTTTTAAAAATTTCAAAGTACCTTGCTTGTTTAAAACCAATTCGTTTGCTCTACTTGTGTTCTACTTTCCAACTGGAATCAGTGTGCTCTTAAAATATCTTAACTTTTGCAGAATACATTTAGTACTATTTCTGTATTGCACTCTCATTTTAAAAGTAGACACGGCGGATAGTGCTTCATGAATGTCTTAAGTAAGGCAGTGTTATGTCTATTTCCGATTTTTATCATAAAAACTTCGTAAATGTTGACATTTATTAGTAAATCTTTAGATTTATTAGTTTGTATTTCGCTCCTCTTTAATATAACTGTTTTACCGTCACAAAGCTACGGTGTGTATATAAAATGTTTATGAGATGGTAAATAGTGTCTTACATTTAAGGTAATATTAAAAGTCAATGGCGTTTCCTTATGAATTTTTGAAACTAAGTTTCGAGTAACATTTTTATTTGCCATTGCACCGATACCTGAACGTACATAAATGAGATTCGCAAAACCCGTTTTCCATGAAACTGTCCGAAAAAAGTTGATCTGCTTTTAAAATTAGATTCAGTTTTGGAACTTGTCTTAATGATTTACATAGTAAACTTTAGCTACGAAAAGTGGTCACAAAGATTATCTTATTTGCACTTTCTATCAAAAATTTAAATGTAATTATTTTTGCTTTCACATTGTAAAATTTGCATGCAATTAACGTACTTTTTAGCATACTCTTTTTAATATGTAAAGAATAGTAATTTCTATTTTTTTAAATGGAAAAATTTTATAAAAGCACTTAGAATTGTATAGAAGCTCTTAGAATTCGTTTATCCTTTCTTTGAAGAATCCTTTAAAGACAGTATTATGATGTTGTCAGGGTTCAGTAAGATTTCTTGTTGGAATCCGTAAAATATTTTGTACTCCGTGCGCAAGGAACACTTTTTGAGCAAGTTTAGAAGACATAATTATCGTGAGAGAGGTTTTATGGAGTACTATTCAACACAATGTGTTGCCTATATATATATATATATATATATATATATATATATATATATATATATATATATATATATATAAGGAAATATACATTATTCTACATTCAAACAGGAATAATTGTAGCGAATTTTTTAAAAATTAAAATACAAACACTGAAATTTAAAATAATAACTTAAAAAATTAAAAATTAGGGGAAGCCGCAGAGAGAGAGAGAGAGAGAGAGAGAGGAGAGAGAGGAGAGAGAGAGAGAGAGAGAGAGAGAGAGAGTTTCCACCGAATCAAATTTGGGATGAATTTGAGTCAGGAATATGATACTCGGAAGACAGCTAACAGACAGCGTTTTCACTCCCCGGAAACAGTTTCTGAGTTTCCAATAAAGACAAAAAAAAAAATTACAGTAAAAGAGAAAATAAATACGAAAGAGGACAATGGCGGAAAAGTAAAGTTAGAAGAATGCTCGAAACAATCGAAAATGAGACAAAAGAGAAAATTGCGCAGTGGAAGAAACTTTCAATGAGAAAAGAAGACATTGAAACAAAATGAGAGGATGCGCAGTGCATGAAATTAATAAAGACAGGGAGAGAGAGAGAGAGAGAGAGAGAGAGAGAGAGAGAGGAGAGAGAGAGAGAAAAAAAAAAAACAGGACGTACAACGTATATAAACAAAGGAATGAAACAGAATTTTGAACTGGATTAAAAATATGGATGCGCGCGCATCATATTTGATCCACCGCTAGAAAAATTCAAAACAAAACAAAGAAAAGAGAAAATGCGTCTTCAAGTAATTATAAATAAACGACAACATATTTTGCAGAGTAAAGTAATGAGATAAATGTAAAGAAAGAAAATAGAAATAAATAAACAATAAATGATTCTCTGAGTTTGTGCTTGAAATGAAGGACTTTATTTACATGATTTAATTGAAAAAATAAATAACACTGAGCGGAAAATAAAGGCACAAGAAAACAGCCAAAATAATGAAGCGAAATATATTAAAAAGTTAAATAAAGAGTTAGAAACCGGGTATATACACACACACACACACACACACACACACACACAATATATATATATATATATATATATATATATATATAATATATATATATATATACACTTTATGTGAATTTGAACCAGGGTTCAGGTTTGTTCTTCCGCCCGAATTGTTCATTCAAATATATAACCTTAGTTTTGCTTCCGCTCTAATTGTTCATTCTGATGAAGGTCAAGCTTGTTGCTCTACCTTAGACCTACAGCTTAACGTGGAATCTGAACCATGACCTACCCCGAGTGGTCAGAAATTCCAAAAGTTCTCGCCCGGACTCGATCTTACGACCTCCCGCAGTAGCCCAGTGTCTTTACCACTAGGTTACCAGGGTACCCATTTATCTACCAACCAATTTTATTGTATGGAAGGATGAACGGCTGGGTTTGCTGAGCGCCTCCTGCATCAATGAGAAACAAACCCGGCACTGGTGGATTCATAGTCGGCGATACTAACTACTACACCACCGAGGCGCATATACTGTATAAAATAGGAACCAAGTCGTGTACAAAATAAATAGAAGCGTGCACACACACACACACACACACACACAGAGTCGAAAAACATTTTAGATAAAAAAATTTGAAGCCAAATTCATTGTATTCATTGTTCGAAACCCTTTTTTATTATTTTATTTTAGTTTTTATTTCATTTTCGGATTCAGTTTCCATGAATTTTTCCTTTCTCTTTTCCTGAAGTTATTGGCAAAATAATATTTATTCCTTCTCTTCTTTATTTACGTACAAAGCCTAGATTTTTAATGGAAATTCTATAGAGTACAGTTTCAGATAGTAAGGATTAAAGGTTTGATATATATATATATATATGTGTGTGTGTGTGTGTGTGTGTGTGTGTGTGTGTGTGTGTTAAAGTGGATATGTAAATGGGTTTAATATGAATTTATTCCGAAGGAAATGCATATAAAATGGCCGTGTGACATTTCTTTGAGAGGACTTTTGACGAGCGTTCTGAAAGTTAGGTTAGGTTAGATTTGCATAGGTAATGCCCAGCTAAGTTACTCTAGGTTACACTAAGCTAGAGTAATAATAGTATCGACGCAATGTCCCATCGACAAGGTCCATGTACAGTCCATCCCCGTTATCCGTCGTTCCATTATCAGTTTTTATCGCTTATTCGTCGTTAACCAATTAATACCAGCTCCCCCATATCCGTCGCGCATTCCCGCTTATCCATTTTTTGTCCATTATCTCCGAGGCGAAGCAACGCGCATTTCGTCGGTCGTTCATCCGTTCGTTGTCTGAGGCAGCGTCTGGAACTTTCGAACTTCAAATTTGCCTTCAGTCTGTTCTTTATTTATTGTTTGAAATCCATTTTATGTCTTTCGAGACTTATACTGTGTTATATCAAGGCTAAAAACATGTTTAAAAGTAATTTTTCAACTATTAAAGGCACTTTATACTTAAGACTTGGGGACCTGGGAACGTAATCCTCATTTATAACATTGGGTCTATGGGAAATCGTTATTCGTTATCCGTCTTTTTGTTATCCATCGCGTTTTCAAGGAACCAATTAACGACGGATATCGGGGATCGATTGTAATAGTAATTAGTTACAAGGCCCAGAAACTGGTACAGCGGTCAGGACAGACTAAAACTAGTTATTTAGTCATTGGACTAACTCCTTGATTATTATTATTATTAACTACCAACATTAGGCGTCAGACGCCGATCTTAGTGTTTTTACTTCGCTTTTGGGAAACGGTGCTCATCACTGAGATACAGACGCTGGTAAAATCTATGTAGGTCCCCTCAAAAGAGGAGGGTACTCTTATCGACCCTGTTGTCGTATTTTTAAAAAGAAATGACGCTGTAAATGTGTAATACAAATTATTATTGAAATTATACATATTTGTCGTTTCTTTACTTTTTCGCAAACAACAAAATAAAATTTTCTATAAAAATGTTAAGGAAAGCATTTTCATCTCATTTTTCTTATATCTCCAAGAAGAATTTTCAAACAATCAAAATAGTGGGTTAAAGATGAACTTTTGGTCTTTCCACTGACATAAAATTTTGGAGATTTGGAGAAAAATAACGGACTTAAACTATAAAAGCAGAGCAAAATGTTCCTAAAAGATAAAAAGTAAATTAGTATTGCCTCAAAATTTTTTTTTTCACAACCCACAACACACACACACACACACACACACACACACATATATATATATATATATATACACAATAATAATAATGCCAAAAAAATGTTTAGTTAGGGGAATACTCGTATATTATATGCTTATTGGCTACTGTAATTAGTTTTTTGTTTAGTTTTATAGTTTAACTTTGTCGTTTTTATCTTTTGTTTGATTATATATTATACGAGGTCTGATAAAAAAGTTCCGGGACAGATGTATTTATTGTAAAACTAAGTGTCATACCTAATCAAATTTATCTCCTTCAAAGTAGTCTCCTGATTGTAAACAGTGATTCCAGGGGTCCAGTCATTTATTGAAGCACCTGATATACTCTCCTTTCGGAATGTCTTTCAATTCTCGTGTCACATTTCGTTCGATCTGTGGTAGTTCCTGAAATCTTTTTCCCTCGAGGGTGTTTTTCAGCTTGGGGAACATGAAAAAGTCACAGGGTGCCATATCCGGCGAATACGGTAGTTGGGGAAACAGTCGAATGTTGTTCGTTAAGAATTCCCTCATGGAGAGTGCAAAATGGCCGGCAAAATGGGCGTCGCGTTGTGGATGTTGTATCACGACAATGCGCCCTCTCATACAGCACTCTATATACGAGGCGTGTTGTAAAAGTTCACGAACTGGTTATGCTGCGCGCGCATCATATGACGGCATGCGCATCTTGTGATGCATGTTGTAGTTTGACTGTCTGTGTCCAAAGATGGTTACCGCTTGTTGATATCGTATTTTGTTCTCTCGATACTTACTGTTTTTTGTGAAGTAATTTTGTGTGTTTTGTCGCATTTTGTGCATTTGAATAATGGCTACTGTTGAAGAACAACGTGTGTGCATAAAATTTTGCGTTAAGCTGGGCAAGACTACTTCTGAAACCCATGCCATGCTGAACACAGCATTTGGCAATGACGTCTTAAGTCGGACAACCATTTCTGAGTAGCACAATCACTTTAAGGAAGGCAGAACGTCGACGGAGGACGATGCAAGGATGGGACGGCCTTCCACTTCAAGAACTGATGACACTGTTGCTTGTGTTCGTGAAATGATACGAGGGAACCGTAGACTGACAGTCAGGGAAGACGCAGAAGAAATGGACATTTCGATAGGATCATGCCACACGATACTCAGAGAGAATTTGGGGATGCGTCGTGGGCATGCGCGTCATGTGATGCGCACGCAGCATAACCAGTTTGGGAACTTTTTGAACACACTTCGTGTGTGTGTGTGTGTGTATATATATATAATATATATATATATATATATATATATAAAATAGCAGGTTTACCCATGTACGTCTATGGGGTATAACCTTCATATATTGTAAACCTATATATATATATATACATACATATATAGATATATATATAATATATATATATATATAATATATTATATATATATAATATAATATATATATAATACACACACGATAGTTTCATTATTTTTGTTTTATGCCAGGCATCTAAATTATAACACATGTTTAGAATTACATTTAATTGCAAACGTTAAAAGCAAGGAGATATATTTAGTTCTTTTATGCAGGAAGGAGGGGCCAAGGGGTGAATGCCCGCACAAACGCCACAGCCCCTATAGAGAAAGAGAGACAAAATAAAGGTTCAGGGTTTTCAAGGGTGCCTGGACACTCTGCGCTTGAAAGATTGGAGGGTGTAGACAGGGGAAACATGAATTGAGGAAGATTTTTTCAGAATTCACGGGATGAATAGATGAAAGATTCAAAATACCGATTAACCATTGCGTTAGAGCAGTGGTTCTTAACCTTTTTACTACCATGCCCCCTCTAGGAATTGGTCCTTCCCTCCACGCCCCCCTTCAATCAAAATAACATTCTCAATAACTTCTCAATATTAGCCCATGCTCTCGTTAAGAGAATAACAAATACAATTAGAGAAATTCCTGTTTCTAGGGGGGCGCGCCCCCCCGGTTAAGAACCATTGCGTTAGAGAGTTGTACAGAAAAGGAATGAGAAAGTGCCGAAAGTCTGGTACTGCGTGCTCTCTTTACAGTAGGTAACAAGCGGTTAGAGAGTTTAGAAGAGCAGTGTCCGTTATAAAAGCGGTAGTAAAGAGAGAATAAGGCAACAATGCGGCGAAGAGAGAGGGATTAAGTAGAGCTGTGTGGGTTGAGCCACCCCACACATGAGAAGCGTACAAGGACAAGATCCCTGTACAGAGACAGCAACTGAGTTGGATTGAAGAAACTACCGGTACAAAAATACTTAACTTCTTAGAAGCTGTTTTGGAAAAAGAGTATAAGTGATCTTTCCAGGAAAGATCATGATAAAAGGTAACGCCAAGAACTTTATTTTAATCACAATCTCAGTTTTATATTATGTTAGACAATACATATCATGCATGAATTTAGGGCGGCCAGACGTCCGGCTTTAGGCGGACAGTCCGCCTTTTGAGCACTCTGTCCTTAGGGTGGCCATTTCCAAATTTCCAAAAAGGAGGACACTGCGTATGTGGCCGTACGTTAACATATATATATATATATATGTTAACGTACGGCCACATACACAGTGTCCTCCTTTTTAAATGGCCACCCTATGCATGATGGAAATTGTAGAACGTTATAGGTTATATTTATCTGGAAGAAGCCATATACTGTAATGTGCATTATCTTAAAAAGTTACGACTAAGATATGCAATTGAGAGGAATAAAAAAACCAACGGAAAGTTAAGGGAATGTTACGGAAAGAAATAGCGGACAAGGGTCTTACAGCAAAAGCTTTTGCTAAAGCTGAAAAAGTTACACTAATGGCACATTATATTCTCGGCTCTATAAAAGTTACGTTTAAGTGTGTAACTGACTTGCAACTTATATGTAAATTTTTTTAGGTGTGTAGAATGAAATATGGGTGCTGGTTAAGTGTGCTGTCTACCTACGATTCGGCGGTCTACCTTTTAATTATAGCTTCTTATCTTGTTTACTAATTGTTTGTTTACATCCATTGTCAATCGCCCTTGACGATTGGTTAGGTTTAGTCATGATATTTTCGTTAGTTTTAACGAAAATATCATGATTAAACCTAACCAATCGTAGGTAGACCGCACACTTAACCAGCACCGAAATATGTATAGGTTTTTTGGAGCAAGTGTAGTTTACGTCCCCCTGACGCAAAAGGGGACACAAACTACACTAGGTCAAAGTTGGGGAACGTAAACTACACTAGGATCTTCAGGAGACATTTTTTAAATGAATTCATCAAATAAAACGTTAAAACTAACGAAAATATTACGACTTAACCTAACCAATCGTCAGTATTAGATATATATATATATATATATTATATATATAATATATATATATATTATATATATATATATATTGACGATTGGGTAGGTTAAGTCGTAATATTTTTGTTAGTTTTAACGTTTTATTTGATTACGTATACGCGGACAAAGTTGGGGAACGCAACTACACTAGGATAATGTAGGGGAACGTAAACTACACTATTCACCACGGGGGGACGTAAACTACACTTGCTCCGTTCTTTTCATTTGTTTTTAGTGAAATGTAGTAAGAATAACTCCTTATTTATAAATTATGGACATTATTTACCTTGGGTTGTTACACAGTAACAGAAACAGGTCTTGTAAGCAAAATGTAACGCTAAATCCCCTTCTCTGGCTACTTTAACTATGAGGGTGGAATTGAACATAACTATGCTGTCAAGAATATATACTACAGTAATACCCTCTATACCGAATTCGCTTAATACCGGACTCTATCTTAGCAGACATGCATTTTTTTAATACTGGAATTAGTCCGGTATTAAAAAAATGTACGGTAACATAAAACCTCACTTGCTTGACATCATTTGGTTGCCCCGTATTAACACTCCCCCCATTGTAAATGCCTTGCAGTGTGTTAGAATGCAATTTGATGCTACAAACGAACATAACAGTGCTGTATTATTTATTAAAATTGCAACGAAATTCACGGTTATCATTTAATAGGATGGGTTCTTTAAATGACTTTAAGCTATATTGTATAATTATACGTGGGCCACTCAATATATTTTGCCCCACCTTTTTTTTTCCTTTCCAAGTTTCCTTGGAAGTTCCAGAAATTTTGTACAAGTAGTTATATACCTTTTTTACAAGTTTTCATTTTTCCACATAGTCTCCATCCTTTTCTACGGCTTTCCTCTACCTCGAAATAAGGGCCTTTATTCCTTGCTGGTAAAAGTCCGCTGGGTTCCGCTGGAGCCCCCTTTTAACCTCTTCAACAACCTTATCGTCACTCTGAAACTTTCTTCCATGAATAGCATCCTTCATTGGCCCAAACAAATGTAAGTCTGAAGGTGCCAGATCCGGGCTGTATGGAGGGTGGGGTAACACAGTGAAGCGTACTTTTGTGATGACCCTCTTGTTTGCGAACTGTTGTGTGGTCTTGCGTTATCGTGCAAAAGAAGGACGTCTTCAGTTTTCTCTCCTGTCGAACTCGCTTTATAACGTCTCTGGAGTCTCTGTAGGGTAGCAATATATGCCTCTGAGTTGATTTTTTGTCCTTTCTTCAAAATGCCTACCAGAATCACCCCTTTCATGTCCCAGAAGATGGTGGCCATAAGCTTTCGTGCAGAGGGAGCCATTTTGAACTTTTTCTTGCGCGGGGAGTCTGCGTGATGCCACTCCATGGATTGGCGTTTTGTTTCAGGTTCAAAGTGGTGTACCCAAGTCTCATCCCCAGTCACAATTCGTGAAAGGAAGTCATCCCCTTCTGTCTCGTATCGAACCAACGACTCAGAAGCAATTTCTTTTCTTTGGGCTTTGTGATCTTCAGTCAGTTGGCGAGGAACAAACCGTGAACACACTTTTGAGTATCCCAGTTGCTGAATTATCGTATTCACATTTCCTTTACTAACTCCTAGCTCCAGTAATAGCTCCTTGTATGTGACGCGCCGATTTGATCAATGATGCTGTTAGCACGTTGCACAGTGCGAGATGTGACAGCCTATGCCGGGCGACAGCTGTGTGGCTCATCATCGAGGCTGGCTCTCCCTCTCTCCGATGATGTTACATGTTTAGACCAGCGTCCAACTGTGCTTCGATCAACAACAGCATCTCCGTAAACGTTTTGTAGACGTTTGTGAATATTTCCAACTGTTTCCTTCTCTGCGGTTAAGAACTCGATAATAGCTCTCTGTTTAGACGCACATCACTGTCAGACGCCATTTTCGAAAGTGCGTTGACCATCGGTTTTATGCAAGGGCGTTTAAAATGGGTTTTATTCAAGGAGGGGAGGTTCAAACTGGAAAAATCTGGTTATGTGAAGCGCAGAAAGTTCAAATTTACGGCCCAAAAGACATTTCAACCCCATGGCCTATTATTTAACTAATAAAAAAGGGTGGGGCAAAATATATTGAGTGGCCTAGTATAATAATAATAATAATAATAATAATAATAATAATAATAATAACCTTTCCAGTAATTTTCACTTTCCCTTCGGCTTCAGTGTACCTTGTAAATAATTAATTAATATTTAAAGTTCCTTCAGGCTCATTTCTAAGCTCACTTTTAAAGTGACCACAGCGGGCAGAATGTAAGTAGTTGGGTACTTTTCTGTAGATGGAAATTAATATTGCAGTTGGAAGCTCATGTTTGCGGATTACCCCTTCTCGCCTCCCTCACCCTTTCCAACATCGCGTGGTTGCACAATATTGCTTTCCCGTTCCAACCCCTTAACTCCTCGCAACCTCTTCAAATCCATTCTCCCTCCTCAAGAATTAATAATATTCAGTGGAAATAAGAACATTGCATGAGGAAAGAGTGTTTTCAGAGATACTTTTTAGTTTTCCACTAAAATTCAAATAAATAACTACAGTACAGTAGTTGCGGATAATATCTATAAACAGAGAATCACTTGTCGAACAATAAATCTAACCCATGCAGCGTTTTGTAATTTCGAAAACACTACATCAGTAATGTGGCTTCTGTCGACGGAAGTCAGTATTGCAATATTACGATGTTGTAAAGTTTGTGAAGGGGGATAGGAGGTCAACAACAAATATGAGCTTACAATAAAAAATTTGCGTTCATTTCCCGATTGCGACTGCTTGCGCTTTCTCCCTTTGTGACCCCTCGCAATCTCCTCTCCATCCAGCTTCCCCTCCAAAACTTCCCCCTTCAAACTTCACGACAGACTATAACGAAAAGATACAGAGTATATAAAATAAATTTTGGGAATATTTAAATGAACTCGAAATTCTTAGTTTCTGTATTTCTTAAAATACTCTGAAAACAAATCTTTGAAAAGAGATATATATAATATATATATATATATATATATATATATATATACAGGGTGTCCCATAAGTCCGGTCTCGTAGGAAAATTTATTTAAAATTAAATTTACGAAAGTAATACGTTAGAGCTAAAACAAGTGTTCAAATTGCTGTCTTGGTTTGGGACCTTTTTTTGTTGCAGGTAGAACAACACGCAGTCCATATTAGCCATTGCGTGTTATTCTACCTGCAACAAAAAAAAAAAAAGGTCCCAAAACAAGACATCAATTTGAACATTTGTTTTAGTTCTAAGTAGCGGAGCGACCCGGCGTTGCCCGGGTGGAAGTTGAACGCTTTTTGGCTTGTTTCAAGATGTTAAAATAAAAAAGCAAAGCAGGTTGCAAAATGTTTTTGTATTTTCTTGACTTTCTACATAGCTTTTACAAACAAAATCAACAGTTGAAGTAAACAACCTTATGGAGATTCTGACATAATCAGAGCAAAAGATTCTGAGTCAAAGATTAGGGTGTAAACGACATTCACAGTCTTTCTTCCGGGAGCAAGGATGAAGAGGCTGTTTGGAGGGCTCACTCTTGAGCAACCAACGTAAAGCTGACCATGTGAGAAGCATTGAGATGTCAGATTCAGACCAGCAAGCTTCATGACTTGAAGCCACTGCTTTTATAGCCCTAAGGAAGGTTCTAGAAGTTTTTAGAAGCTCCCAGAAAGTTCTTTATTGCATCATGAGGAAAAAAGCGAAAACATTCTCGAAATTCCATAAAATCCATCTGACCTCAACCGAACCCCATAAATCGATCATTTCCTACAACTTTTGACTTCATAAGCAAGTTCAAATTTGACCTCCTAAGCCGGGAAACGGCAAAAACGGCCTCCAGCGGCCTCAGATGACTGCCCGGTTAGGTTAATTGAATGCCAGGTTAGGTCAACTGAATGCCCGATTAGATTAATTGAATGCCCGGTTAGGTTAATTGAATGCCCGGTTAGGTCAACTGTACGCCCTTGACGATTGGTTAGGTTAAGTCGTGATATTTTCATTAGTTTTCACGACTTAACCTAACCAATCGTCAAGGGCGTACAGTTGACCTAACCTGGCATTCAATTAACCTAATCGGGCACTCAATAATTTTCCCGTAGGTTTCAATTAATTTTAAACAACTTTTACCTAATAATTTTTTCTCTCGAGGAGCCGTTTCCGGGTTTTAGGGTGACACAGACAGACACAGACAGACAGACAGCATATATATTTTTTAAAATTCAAATTTTTGTCTAATTAAAAAAATTTAAAATTTCGTTTACTGAATCGTAAATGCATCGCGTGAAAAGCACTCGCTAGAGCTCCGCCCATTTTATGACGGGTCACGATCTTTCAACCAATCCGGAATACAGAGGCCTCCAGTGGCTTCAGATGACCTCGGAGGCTGACGCCACATAGCCTATGTTCCTCCCCGGCCTCAGATATCCTATCCCCCAAGTCTCCTCCAAATCTGGCTGGCCATAAGTAACAAAGTTCGCAGGCAGTTCGACCGTCACAAATATTAGTAAGATGTAGTACTTTCGTAAATTTAATTTAAAATAAATTTCCCTATGAGACCGGACTTATGGGGCACCTATATATATATATATATATATATATATATATATATATATATATATATATATATATATTACTGGAAATAGATTGTTTTCTTCCTGTTCTTTTTTAGTTTTAACGCCACTACTGATAAATTAATATTATGAAGAGTTTGTTGTCTTCATGGTCAGCCGCACACAGGATCGTCTTGCGACTCACGACTGACGACTTGGGTCATGACGGTCTCAAGTCGCGTATGATTTACATTGACAGAATGGAAGTTCCGCACACTGCAGCGACCCCGACGCGATTCCCCAGAACCACGTCGCGGTCGCTGCAGGGTGCGGAGTTTCCATTCTGTCAATGTAAGCTCATACGCGACTTGAGTCGTCACGACCCAAGTCGTCAGTCGTGAGTGGCAAGATGATCCTGCGTGTGGCCGGCCTATGATGTGTACGAGTCGGGCACGAGTCGAAATTAAAAGAAACAACAAAGAGAAAAGAGAAAAAAATAATAAAAATGGAAAATAAGTTTGACCACCTTTTGAAATATCTTCGTTCTGACGAGAAAAGATAAATACGTTAAAAAACATGTGAAAATCTTTTATATGAACGTGAAAAGTATACAAAACGTTTTTCATGATTTTGATGATGAATAATATCCGTCAACTCAAAATCGCCTACCTTCAGACAAACCCACGTTCTCCTAAAGGTTTAATTCTGTCGAAATTATACTCACCAACGACATTTCTTATAAGTTAACTCGCCATGGACGTCTGAGTCGAATACGTACTGTTTCAAATACACGCATTCAAACTGAACTCTAAAAAAGACTCCCGGCGTTGAAAGGTTAAAAGATAAAGGATTTGGAATCTATATGTCCCTTCACGCAATTCAATGGAAATATAATGGTGGAATCATTGTACTGAAGATTTTGTTCTTATCTAGTTTTAATACAAAAGATATTGTTAACAGTCTTGTGCGAAAGTGGATACGACCACTTCCTCTTGGATGGTATGAAATAAAACAAAAACATTTATCTACAAATGTTCCAAAATTAGTTATACTAAACCATATTCGAAAAGAATAATCAGAACCAACTTTCACGTGAGTCTATTTTATCTTTACTTAAAAGACAGAAAAGTTAAAACCTAAAAGCATTTCTCCTTATTCCGATAATAGTCGGACAAAAAATGTATATTAAATCCGAATCTTCTTTCAACGACACCCAATTTCCATCATGGGGAAAATGAACGTACTGAACTCATCTTTATAAGTTAGAAAGAAAGGTTTAACTCTAAAACATACATTCATTCATTTCACCTTGTGAATCTAGAGCGATAATTAGACAAGGAATAAATAATTAATGACATACTAATCACTGTTCATATACTGTATATATATATATATATATATGAATCTAGAGCGATAATTAGACAAGGAATAAATAATTAATGACATACTAATCACTGTTCATATACTGTATATATATATAATATATATATATATATGAATCTAGAGCGATAATTAGACAAGGAATAAATAATTAATGACATACTAATCACTGTTCATATACTGTATATATATATATATATAATATATATATATATATTATATATATTCCTGGTTAATAGTGTGTAATAGAATTTCGTAAAAAATATAAGCTATGCATATGTACTCTGTTGAGGGAATTTTTAAATTGGGGGTTGCTGGCCAGCTGAAGATGCCTCTGAATCAGTGGTCCCTTATCTAAGTAATTCTAGTGCGAAAGATAGCAATGAAAATAGTAAAATTTTAAGAGCAAGTCTCTCGTACATTGGTTTCGACACTGAACGGAGAAATGATACAACGATGAAATTATGACTTCTTTTATATAATAAATAAAAAAATCTTTAAAAAATACTTAGTGTAAATTAGATTAAGTAGTTTAGTGGTCATGCTACCCTTTATTTTCCACTATCCTCTAATGTGTAATTGGGCACACGAGATAAGTGTAAGTATGGTGTGAATGAACTCCGAAGTAATTTTTTTCATTATATTTTTTCTACTTTCCTATAAATCTTCTTTCAGAACTTTTTCTGTCACAGTGACTGACGGAGGAGGAAGAGCCTTGTCTGTTCTATACTTTGCTATTACTGTCATTCCTGTGTGAAAGCTTTACACTTCTGTAAACGTAAACATAGTGTGAGTTTTCAGTATTCTTTTTATTTCATTTGCTTTTTCCATGTTTTCCTTTATTTTCTCTACTTTCTTGGCTAGTCTAGAGTGTTCTTAGGATCTTTGTTAGCCCGTAACTCTGTAAGTTGACGAGGAAATTAAGAGTATTTGGAGGTCACCACAGAAATTGATCAAAAGGAGAAAGACAAACTTCGTGTTTATTTTGTAAGTAACAAAACAAATAAATGTCACAATAAATAAATCTACAGTTGCTTGAATTGTTGGAATTAAATGTTTTAATTCATCGAAAGACAATGCACAGAAATAAAAGGAACTTGAATAATGACATGAATTATATGATGATGCGTGAGTGAATTTAGAGTCTTTCGGGTTGAAAATGAATACTTAATAGGACCAGGCGAAGGTCTAGTTACAATAAGTTGCTGCATCTCCGAAACGTGAGCAATAACCAAAATGGTAAATCTTGAAGGGTGAGAACTTTGTCGATTTCGTTCGTGTAAAACGTTTCCAGGAGGTTGAACTATAATCACTGAAGGGAAATAATGATAAGTCAAGAGGGCCAGTAACTGGCACAGCGATCAAGCTAACTAACGTGGCCTATTTTCTACTTCTGTATTACCAGCATCATCGGAACTCATTCATCCCATTCGCACTGGACGGTAGTATTTGTTAACATTAAAGCCACGCTCACAACTACGCCATGTGCTAATATCTTAGCTCTGAATGGTTATATTAGATCAGAAGGTGGACTACATGCTGACTGACATGCATTTTAGCTCGGAAGCGACTAAATACAATTTTTATTATCAACATTTTTTGTCAAAAAGAGTAAAATTATTCATGGGATACTAAACCAAACAAAATTCAGATATAGGTTTTACAAAAATGTTATATATATATATATATATATATATGTATGTATACTGTGTCGCCAAAAAAGTAGCCATCTTTTTCACCGTTACAACAAAACCACAATTCCAAGGATAACTAAATGAAACAAAAATCATTAAACCCTTTATATTGTCCTTAAAATAAGAGGTAGTTTATTTAAATCGGATGAGTAGTCTTTTTACAAATTAAACTCAAACAACAGTTGCTAAAATGAGGCTGACAATAGGAAAGTAGAAAAAAATTGTTACATTCATGTCATTAGATAGTCAAATCATAATTTTACGGTCAACTTTAGTATCATTCGTCGATTCAGGGTAGGCCTAAGTTGGGCTAGTTGGTGCACTGTTATGGGTTGCAGAGAACAGGTTAATAAATGAAGTACGCCTAGGCCTAGACGGTATTGCCGTCACGGCAACCAGCTTTGATTTGGCAGTGAGCAAAGGAAGTTCGTTAATTCTGTTATTTTATGCGAGTTGTTATGGTACGTTTAAGTGCGGCAGACAAAATTGTTATCAAACCTTTTTACTAGAAAAACGGTTTCGGTGTTAAAACTTAAAAGAATAGTAAAACATTATCCTAATCAACACTGGTCTGTACGTACTATGTCACGTTTGTTGGAAAATATTCGTGAAATGGGAACTCGTGCGCAAAAGCGGGAAAATGGACGCCCGCGTAGAGCAAGGAATCTTGCAAACACTGAATCTGTAAGTGAAGTTATTTGCAGCCAAGACGACAATCCCGTTTAAGTTTGAGTGTATGGAGAACTGCTAGTCGCACCAGTATTAAAAAAAGTTCAGTGCATCATACAAGCAAATAAAGACCTTGGATGTAAAAATATTTAAGCGCTTCCAAGTGTATCGCATATATGAACAGTCCGAAGTAAAACGTGTACAATGTTGCCGTCGAGTGCTTTGCCGTTTTAGATCAAATAACGACGTGTCTATCATTTGGTTTATGGATGAAAAGAGTTTCACTATTGAACGGCCTCGAAATACGCAAAACGATAGCGTGTACGCTAATGTAAGAAAAAACAAGACATTTCAAAAAGCAGATTGTTGTTGTTGTTGTTGTTTAGCCGATCAGCCCACCCTGATCGAGCAGGCCGGCTGCACGCAGGTAACCGATCGCCTAGTGATGTTGTGTTGTGTTGTATGTTGTGCTACAGTGGTACAGTCTGTCATAATATGTTCAATTGTTTGTGGTGTGTCCTGGCACAGGTGGCAGGTGTCGTCTGTGGAGTTATCTAGTCTGTATTTATATGTCTGTAAGTTGAGGTGATGTCCACATCGAAATCGTGCTAAGTTAACTCGATCCGATCTGCTCAGACTGATCTCTGACCTGTTAATGGGTGGCGGCTTCGCACCTAGGACCGCATTCGGACCGAGTCGCGTCAGTGCTTTGTGGGTTAGGTGTGTTTGTATGTGTTTTCTGTACTGTGTGATGTCTGTGGGGCGGGGTATGGAATGGAGTATTTGGTTATAATGTCTCTCTGGTGTTACCTTAATGGTGCGAGGTGTCGGTGCATGATTGTACATGTAGTGGCAAGGGTGTTGTGGGTTAGTTGTCGCTGCTGCCATGAATTGTGTTCCCCTCATGTCTAAATGTTCCCTAACTTTCAGTATTTTTGTTTCTGTGTGCATGTGTTCTATTGGTGTTGTTTGAGTGCATCCTGTAATGATACGAAGTGTGTTTTTTTGTATTGTTTGTAAGGTGTTTATGTGTGTGTTTGAGATAATGGGTGCCCAGCATGGACTAGTATAGTCCATAACTGAGCGAATATATTGTTTGTATATGAGTGATGTTGTTTCCTGCTGATGTCCAAAGTTTGTGCCTGTTAGTACCCTAAGCGTGTTAAGTCTTGACATACATTTGTTTTTAATGTCCTGAATGTGGTTTGCAAAAGATAATGATGTGTTGCATGTGACCCCCAAGTATTTTGATCCTGTGGAATATTGGTGTTGTTTAGTGTAAGCTGTGGAGTTATCTGGTGTTCTTTTGTGTTGCTTGTGGACAAGGTGATGGTTGATTTTATAGGTGCTACTTTGAGTCTATTTGTGTGAGCCAGTCTTGTATACTGTTTATGCATGTTTGTTGGTTATTTGTAGCGGTGTCGATGTTGTTGTGGGTGGATGTTAGAGTGATGTCATCTGCATATGATGATAAGGTAAGCTTGTTATCTATGGGTGTGGAATGTCATGCATGTATAAGTTGAAGTGTTGGTGAGAGAACAAAAGCCTTGAGGGACCCCGTTCGGAAAAAGCTTGTTTTGGATGACTGCCATAAATGTGACATGTGAGTATCTTCCTGAAGATAGTTGCTCAGCTACCTTTTGGTGTTATTGTGCATGTTTGTGTTGAGTATTTGTTTATGAGAGGAAGCGTGGGATAGCATCAAATGCTTTACTAATGTCTAGTGTTGCTAATAGTGTACGTTGAGCTGGTCGTCTAGAGTGATGCCATCCACGATGTGCTGCGTGGGTTAGTGAGTAATATCGTGGTTGAGTAGTGAGGGTCTGAATCCATGTTGAGTAGGCGATATAGTGGTATGTGTGGGTTGGTGATTTGTAAGATTAGTCTTTCTGTTACTTGAAAGGTGTGCATAGTAAAGTAATGGGTCTATAGGAAGCTGGTTCTGTTTGATTTTGTTTGGTTTGAGTAGTGTAATAATTTTACCTTGTTTCCATGTCAGGAATAATACAGTGTTGGTATGAATATGTGCTGATATTTGTGAGAGCTAGTATTCCCTGTGGCCCAAATGTTTAAGATGTATGTTAGATATGTTGTTGGTCCAGTAGCCTTCGAACTTTAATGTTTTTGATGATCTTGGTGGTCTGGTCTGTATGAAGGGTGTAATGGTCGGTCGAGTCTGTAGTTTTCTTGTGTTTGGCTGTTTGTCTGTCTGCGTGTTTCTGATTGTTGTCTCTGTTTAAGTGACTTATCTTTGTGTAGTGATTAACTAGAATGTTAGCTTGTTGTGTATATGTTGGGATATTATTTTGACTGCGATAGATAGCCGTGTGTGAGGTGTGAATGCCGCTGTTAGAGTGAGTAATGCTGTTTATAGTCTTGTTTCGACTGGATGCATCTGTGGAGTGGTTTAGTGTTGTTATGAATTCCCTAAATGTTTCTGTTTGTTTTTCTTTGAGTTTGTTCTTTATTTCTGTGTTGAGCTGTTGTATTTGCTGTTTATGGCTTCTGTGTGTGGTGTTTGTGTGTTATATTGAGGTTGTTACGTTACCTTATGAGGTGGGCTTTTCTCTAGTGTAATTTGAGTTTGTATTTCCTAATGTGCCCTTGGGTATGTATTTGTTTGCATTATTGATGATCGATTAAATGTCTTGAGTTGTATTGATGTTCATGATGAGTGTGCTGTTTAATGTAGAGAATTGTTCCTCAGTCTGTATTTTGAACTGTTCCCAATGAGCTTTCTTGTAATTTCTGTAAGTGTGCCTATGGCTGTTGGGCAGAGTGTAGAACGTGTTGTAATGATGATGGGCGGTGGTCTGATGACAGTTGTTTTCTGTTCTCCAGTGTATATATTGCTAGTGAGGGGGAACAGAACGTTATGTCTTGGAAGGAGTTTGAGTATCCTGCTTGATGTGGTATGTGTGTATGTTCTGTATTTCTAAGAATGAATAGGCTGTTTAGTTGTGTGACTGGTTGGCGCCTCTGGTGTTGCTTTGGTTGTGCAGGTACCAAACTAGTGTCTTTAGCGATGAAGTCTTCTCCTAAGATGACATTAGTGAGAGAGACCAGATTGTGTAACTGTGGATTGTAATTGGCTGGCACCTGAGGTGAACTATCTGGTGGGATGTAAATGTTGATTAGTGTGGTGTTGTGTTTTGCGCGTGTTTTAATGTTAATTGCCTGTATTTCTATCGTGCTATCAACGCGCTGGTGGCCAAACTTCCTCAAATCTCCGTGCAGCGGGTTGTCTACGGTTGGCCAGACTGACAGTCGACGGCCTGTTGCGTGCACGGTCAGAGTGCCGATCGGCTCCCGGAGCCGGACCTATTCTCATTCCATGATGATTTCTGTTGGTGTTTCTCGTTTAGGAAAAACGCCCATTGTTTTCATTGATAAAGCTGTAAAAATTAATTCAAAACATTACTGTGATGGTATCTTGAGTAAGATGTTGCCTGAAATTGAAAGTTATGGTGATAATTGTGTTTTTCAGCAAGACGGCGCTCTTACTCATCAGTCCGACACACCACTCCATATTTAAAAAAAAACAATGTCCCGATCTCATCGTGCCAGAAGATTGGCCACCAAATAATTGGGATTTAAGTCCAGTTGACTATTTCATATGGGAAGACGTTTAGTTAACAAGGTTTACAACCAAATATTCAAGA
Source organism: Bathynomus jamesi (assembly GCA_023014485.1). Lineage (NCBI taxonomy): Eukaryota > Metazoa > Arthropoda > Malacostraca > Isopoda > Cirolanidae > Bathynomus > Bathynomus jamesi. The sequence continues at coordinate 122,280 of JAJOZX010004088.1, read as the reverse complement.
TATCAATCAACTTCGAACGTGTTGGGATTGTAAACTTTGGGGTGTATTAATAAATAGAAAAATAATAAAATCCATAATAATTGGAAAAAAGTAAGTTAGGGTTAATAGATAGATTATAAAGTTAGGGAATAGGCCTCAGATGAATTTAAATGAATACGTGACGTCTTGTAAGAGGACAGCCTGACAAGTTTAAACACATTCATACTTGTTTAGGGAAAAATTATTGTTCCACAAATAAAGAACAAGTATAGAAGTCACGTGATGCTCACCTTCCGTTTCATCCAATCCTGTATCATAAATAGTGCTAGTTTATAAATATCACTCAGTATATATAATGATAGGATTTAATATTGTAAAATAGGTCAAAAAATTAACTAGAAGAATATGCAAGAAGTAGGGATTAGTGAAAGTTTTAGAATAGAGCGTTTAAAAATTTTGTGTAATTCCAGATTTATGAGGAAAAAGTCTCAAAATATTCTCATCAAACGCAATCATGATGGGAAACTACAAAGAGAACGGAGAAAGAGAGCGCAGGTAAAAACCAGAAGATAGTCGGAGACAGAATTTTTGGAGCGAGAGTGGAGTCGACAGCAGAGCTGTGACCGTCCGTCCGTGAAAATGTTATTTTATTGGTTTATTTGGTTTATTGGCCCGGTGAAAACAGGTGGCCATTCTTTTGGGACAGTATATAACGAGGTGTTGCGAGTAAGAAGTGCGAACTCGTTAAAGCAGTTTTGAGATAGACGCGTTTAAACTTTGTGACTATTGTGTACAAGGGGTACATAGCACAAATACACGCATTGAAAATAACTACAGCTTAAGCGTACGAGAGTGGGGGGCGAGTATTTGGCTATACCAAGTTGTCTGTGGATAAGGGGAGGGTTGAACTATTCATTCGTGGAACAATCGCAAAATCGCCAATGTGGCGAGTTCGCCCCTCGTACTCGTGACGCCTCATATATATATATATATATGCCTCTATGTTTTTCAATCGATCAATGCAGTCATAGCTTAAGAAAAAGGAGAAATATAAAAGGTTTAACATTTTTTCCACATAGCGCATCATTCTGCCCATGCACCCATTTCAGGATACGAACAGGTCGCAGTATCATTGTCAAACAAACAGGGGGTCAGTGTACTGGCGAGGCTCTCATACGTAGTTCATCACCACTGAAAGCAACACTGCTCCGTGTTAGTCTAATTAAAAAAATATCCAACTCCGTATTCGTTTTTGCGTAATTTTTGTTAGTTTCTGTTGCAGACACCGTCAGTTATTACCAGTCCACGTGCATGTTCTTCACGAACAAGGTGCACGGCAAGTTTGTGTTTCCTCCCCAAAACAGCACAAATTTACATGTATCAACAAACAACAAGGAAAGTCTTTATTCAGAAAAGAATATAAGTGGCAGAATTTTACAATATTTTTCAATATTTTTTCTGTACAATTTAGATATTTGATATGGTAATATTATATTTACAGTATTTTAATCTGAATATGCTATTGGGAGCGTGGAAGCCTTCTAGGCAAAATTGATGGGATTCAGTCAGTGGTATCAGTCACAGTCACACTCATAATTATTACCTCAGGCTTTTTCTACACAAACTAGATCAAAAACCACAAGTATCCGCAATCGCAAACCTTCCGTGTACAGGCATGTATTTTTACATGTTCTTATTCTGTTTATTTTATGTTCATCCAAATTCCATCCTCGTTTTCTTTTCCAGTAATTCTCGCCAATCAAAAATTTCAGTTTAACATCCGACGTTATTGTTATTTTGAATTCAATCAATCCAGTTTATGCCAATTAGTGGTAATTTGTTATATATATATATATATATATATATATATATATATAATATACGAGGGCCACTCACTATTTTGCCCCACCTTTTTTTTTTCTTTCAAAGTTTCCTTGTAAGTTCCAGAAATTTTGTACACAAGTACAAACATACCTTTTTTACAAGTTTTTATTTTTCCACATAGTCTCCATTCTTTTCTACGGCTTTCCTCCACCTCGAAACAAGGGCCTTTATTCCTTGCTGGTAAAAGTCCGCTTGTTCCGCTGGAGCCAACTCTTATTCTCTTCAACAACCACATCGTCACTCTGAAACTTTCTTCCATGAATAGCATCTTTCATTGGCAAAAAGAAATGGAAGTGTGAAGGTGCCAGATCCGGGCTGTATGGAGGGTGAGGTAACACAGTAAGCGAATTTTTGTGATGGCCTCTCTTGTTTGCAAACTGTTGTATAGTCTTGCGTTATCGTGCAAAAGAAGGACGTCTTCAGTTTTCTCTCCGGTCGAACTCGCTTTATAACGTCTCTGGAGTCTCTGTAGGGTAGCAATATATGCCTCTGAGTTGATTGTTTGTCCTTTCTTCATAATGTCCACCAGAATCACCCCTTTCATGTCCAGAAGATGGTGGCCATAACCTTTCGTGCAGAGGGAGCCATTTTGAACTTTTTCTTGCGTGGGGAATCTGCGTGATGCCACTCCATGGATTGGCGTTTTGTTTCAGGTTCAAAGTATTATATCCAAGTCTCATCCCCAGTCACAATTCGTGAAAGGAAGTCATCCCTTCTGTCTCGTATCGAACCAACGACTCAGAAGCAATTTCTTTTCTTTGAGCTTTGTGATCTTCAGTCAGTTGGCGAGGAACAAACCGTGAAAACACTTTTGAGTATCCCAGTTGCTGAATTATCGTATTCACATTTCCTTCACTAATTCCTAGTTTCAGTGATAGCTCCTTGTGTGTGACGCGCCGATTTGATCGAATGATGCTGTTAGCACGTTGCACAATGTGAGATGTGACAGCCGATGCCGGGCGACCGCTGCGTGACTCATCATCGAGGCTGGGCTGGCTCTCCCTCTCCCCGATGATCTCACACGTTTAGACCAGCGTCGAACTGTGCTTCAATCAACAACAGCATCTCCGTAAACGTCTTGTAACGTAAGTGAATATTTCCAAGTGTTTCCTTCTCTGCGGTTGAGAACTCGATAACAGCTCTGTTTACGACCCACATCACTGTCAGACGCCATTTTCGAAACTGCGTTAACCATCGGCTTTATACAAGGAGGGGAGGTTCGAACTGGAAAAATCCGGTTATGTGAAGCGCAGAAAGTTCAAACTTACGGCCAAAAAGACATTTCAGCCCCATGGCCTATTATTTAGTAAAGAAAAAAGGGTGGGGCAAAATATATTGAGTGCCCCTCCACTCACTTACACGTATGTAAGTGAGTGGGATTGATGAGTAAATAGCAGTGATGAGTGAGTAGGATACTGGATAGTGCTGGATAAGTTATTTTCATCTATCTGTGGCCTATAAAATGTGAAGTTCTAAAAATTCACTTAAAAAACCTGCATCCAAGGGGGTAGCTCGAGGGAAAGAGATCCCAAGGTGTCGCAAACGAGGGGATTGCAAGTGGTTCCAAGGGTGAAAGGAACGCAATATTACGATGTTGCAGAGATTGGTGGGGGAAGTAGGTCATGCACGAACATGAGCTTACAATAACAAAATAAATTTCTGTCTACATAAACCACACGATTGATGCAGTGATTTCGCAGTTTCAAAGTGCTACTGTTCGAAACGAGACTTTGTCTCCGGATAATCTGCAATTATTTTTATTTAAATTTTAGGAAAACTAAAAGGTATCTCTAAGAACACACTTCTCTCTTCATGCATTTATTTCCAGTGAATATTATTAATTCAAAACTCGGTTAGTAATGACTTTTCGTTTTGTTGGCCACTTCCCAGTTGATTAAAAGTTTATCAAACAAAACACATTGAATAACCATGAATTTGCAAAAGTTTGCAATCGTGTCTGTGTCACATACACACACACACACATACACACACACACACACACACATATATATATATATATATATATATATTATATGATTGTTTTTCTTTTAAAAAAATAACGAAAAAATTTATAAATTTATAAATAAAATTTCAGTTTAAATTCAGTAATATCATGTTTATTTAACATGTGGCCTTCAAAAGCAACTTCTCTTTAGCCAGAGCAATGAAAAGGTAAGCAGCCATCTCAACCCAACTCAAGAACCAGCAGGTGCGAGCGAACCAGAGTCTAGCCACTGAGCTACTGGGTATCCATAATGTTTTTGTTATGCAGGAAGGAGGGGCTAAGGGCGGAAGAAGAGGGACAAAATCAAGGCTCAGGGTTTTCGAGATGCCTAGACGGAAGAAGAGGGACAAAATCATAGACAGGGGAAAGATGGATTGAGGAAGAGAGTTCCGGAGTTCACCCGTCGAGTAGATGAAAAATTGAAAATACCGATTAACCCTTGCGTTAAACGTTGGACAGAAAAGGATGAGAATATGTCGAAAGTGGGGTACTGCATGCTCTCCTTAAAGGAAGAAGCATGCAGTTAGAGAGTTCAGAAGAGCAGTGCCCGTTATAATAGTAATAGTAAAGAGAGTGAGGCAACATTGGGCGAAGAGAGAGAGGTTGAAGACAGTGAGTAAGAGGCGGGGAATTGATGAGACGAAAAGCCTTTGATTTCACTCGGTCAAGTAGAGCTGTGTGGGTTGAGCCACCCAACACATGAGAAGCGTACTCCATACAAATGCGGACTAGACACCTGTACGGAGGCAGCAACTGAGTAGGGATGAAGAAACTGCGGAACCGGTACAGTACACCTAACATCTTGGAAGCTGTTTTACAAAGAGATTATAAGTGATCTTTCCAAAAAAGATCACGAGAAAAGGAAACGCTAGGAATATTAAAAGAAGAGGGAGGATTGGGTTGTGTATTGTTGAAGATAAGGGGACAGTCGTGCGGAAGATTGTGACGAGTAGACAGATGAATGAAGTAAGTTTTTGAGGCATTGAAAACCACAAGGTTTTCTCTGCTCCAATCAGAGATAGTACGAAGATTAGGGGGTCAGGTGTACCATAGCTGTCCCACGCGAAGTATTGAGTGTCTGTTGAGAGGGACGCCTTGGGAGCGGGGTGGAGAAGTGAAGAGTGGAATCATCGACATCGGAGTGAAAAGTACAAGAAGTGCGACTTAAAAGATCATTAATTAATAAATAAAACGAAAAAAGTGGGTGACAGAACAGAACCCTGAGGAACCACACTGTTAATAGCTTTAGAAGAAGAACAGTGGCCATCTACAACCGCAGCTATAAATCGGCGAAAAAGGCAGAAATGCAGACATTTTGTGAACGGTTGATTTAGGAATGTTCAGTTGCGGCTACGTTGTGGAATCAACCTTTTTATGGTGACCATAAATGATTGTCAGGCGTTCGATATTTCATGTGACGTAAGTTGTCTGTCTGATGAAATCTTTGATAAGACATTCTCGGTTTCCTTGAACTGTGTATGATACTTCATGATTATTTTATTACTTGGAGGTTCCTTCCCACATAAAGGCCAGAATTTACGTGGAACAGTGATAACTGGCTTAAATTCAGCTAACTACAACAAGCATTGCTCTTTCTTTTGTATGGTCGCCATAACACTTATCGTAGTGTGTCAGAGTCCAGATGCCTGAGAGTCATTAAAATTTAAAGTAAAATATGTTCTTTATTTTTAAAACATACCTCATTATTTTATCTCTTCTACGTCAGGAAATAAAGCTTGTCAGTCGAAATCATGGAGAACATTTGTGTAAACCCTGTACTAGTTTAGAAAAATTGAAAATGGCATCATTGGTTTTAATTAGTTGAAGTCCCCCACATTCATCCTTCTAATGTTTGTAATTATTTGCGTAGAATTACGAAATAATTAAAACAAAAGCTACCAAAATCAACAGTTGGATTTATTTTTATGTGTACTGTTATATGATAAGTTTCTGAATATTAAGAAATTGAGTGCAGTGTTTTTTATTTCATAAATACGATATGTAATATTAAGTAGAAAATTTAATTGTTTCATCCAAACAGAATTCCTTCTCTCTCTGCGTTTTTATCTTAAACCTAAATACTTTAATCTACCTTACCTTTGATAACCTTTGGTTAGCTTTTCACTCCACCTTAGACCTACAGTTTAACGTGGAATCCGAACCACGCCCCATCAGCAGGCCAGCGTCTTAACCACTACGCCACCTAGGGTACCCATTTATCTACCAGCCACTTTCTTTATTGTGTGGAAGGATGAACAGCGGGTTTGCTGCGCGCCGGCTGCCGTCGGGTCTCGAACCCGGGGCCGATGGATTCGTAGTCAGCGACGCTAACCACTACATCACAAAGGTGGTAACTAATTTATTTGTTTACGTTATTTTTTTTATTTATTTACCTGTAAAACGTAAAATTTTTTAAAATTTACCATAAATTATTTATCTTAAATTCCTAAATTAATTTATTATATTTAAAGCATAAAACCACCTTCTATTTAAGGTGAAGCACAATTATGTTTTCTCCATTTAGTCAGAGGGTCTGTACTCTAAAGACAACATGTGGCCCTTAGACTCCCTTATCAACGTTTGCCTTTTCATTCTAAATGAGCATGTCTCTTCACTATATGTCACCTCACTGCATGTCACTTCGCCGCATGTCATTTCACTGCAATATCATAAACGGCATTTTTCTTTTATAAAAATTTTATTTCTCTCTCTCTCTCTCTCTTCTCTCTCTCTCTCTCTCTCTCTCTCTCTCTCTCTCTCTCTCTCGTGAAAGAAAAAACAGATAAGGACTTCCAACAAAATTTATTTATTTTCTGCTTTGTGATACCATGATTTAAATAAGGTATTAAATGAATGGTCCACCTGAAAGAGAACCACTCACCTTCCACAGTATGTCAAAATATGGAAGGTGGAACATCTTAGTGAAATCGGAATATTTAGTTTATTGCTGGAGTATGGATACAAAATTGGAATATTTACTGAGAAAAGATACATATTACATTGGCTGTAGCGTACAAGTACTGTCGAAATTCTGTCACTAATTTTAACTGATTCTATAATGCCAATTTTATTATACTCCCAATTTGGTAAACATCATCGCCAACACCACCCTTTTAATCAGAAATTTAAAGATAAATTGTATGATTCTTGGCACACACACACACACACACACACATATAACATATATATATATATATATATATATATATATATAGTCATGCGGTTTGCTTCTACAAAGCTTCAATTTAATATTTAGGAGAAATCCAATGACAAGGAGGAATGTAAATGCCATGAAAAGTCTTCTTTAATGCGCAACGTTTGTTCGAGCAATACGCTCATCATCAGGCTAGATAATAACAATATGAAATTTATTTATTGATTCTAATTTCATATTGTTATTATCTAGCCTGATGATGAGCGTATTGCTCGAAACGTTGCGCATTAAAGAAGACTTTTCATGGCATTTACATTCCTCCTTGTCATTGGATTTCTCCTAAATATTATATATATATATATATATATATATATATATATATATATATATATTTGTGTGTGTGTGTGCGCGCGCGTGCGCTACACACAGACCGTGCATGGATCAAGGAACTCATCTGGGAAAATTAAATCCGCTACAGTGGATAAAAATTTACCATTACTTATTCGGATATAGTGGATTTAATTTTCCCAGAAGAGTTCCTTGTTCCATGCACGGGCTATGTGTAACAAAAGTTTCTCAGGGGACCATTCTGAGTTGTAACATACACACACACACACACACACACACACACATATATATGTATATAATAATATAATAGTAATAATATATACTAAAAACACCCAGGAATGTCTGTCAGTCTGTCACGCTCGAAAAGAGAAGATTCCTTATATATATGGGCGATATTTGTATTTTAATGCATTAGAAAAAGGTGTAATGAATTCTACTTTTAATTATAATTTTAAAAAATGTAAAAAATATTTGCTTTTGAGTTCAGCTTTGAGCCGAAATTTAATCTGCGGCTAAGTTCAAAAATTTACCAAATGAGTTCTTTTTATGCACTTTCATACTGGTGCTGCAACCATTACAGACTAAATATTTTTACGAGGAACTTTTGTGAAGCTTAACAGTTGCCCCCCCCTCCAGTAATTGGGGGTCCGAAGGCCCCAGCACCGCAGGTCTAGCTAAATGGACCCGTAGGGTCCATTTTAGCTAGATAAGAACGCACCTATGAGAATCTTAAACTTCACATTCGAACTCATTGTATTAAGATTTGTGAAGCTTAAGATTTTCATTGCTGCGTTCTTTTCTATAGTTTTATTAACCGAACAATTGACCCAAGGCCCCAGCACTGCAGGTGTAGCTAAATGGGCCCGTAGGGCCCACTTTAGCTAGTAATATAATAATGTAATATGTAATGTGTAATATAATAATAATAATAATAAAATAATAATAATAATAGTAATAGTAGTAGAGCCAAGTGATTTTTGAGGTGAAAACCTTAGTCGAATAAGGAACAAGAAGACTAGTCGGTATACAAACATTTAATAATAAAAGCTTTCAACATATTTATTCTAATGTCATCTTCGGTGTTAAAATGAGCGATAGACTGAATTTAAAACTGTTTTAAATATTAACACAAATACCACAAACGAAAAGTTAAAAAATTAAAACAGTCATGAAATTATAAAGTTAAGTAATACAGTTAAAATAGAAAAATAGTATAAAAGAAACCCATAAAAGGGGCTTACCTTTACGATGAAAGTAAATTTAAGCAAAACCTATAAAATAATTTAGGGGAACATCATGGAAAAGTTTAAAATATAAAAAAATTAAAATCTATAAAACCTTAAAAGAAACGAGTCAGGTAAAAGTTACTCGATCACAGACACAGCAAATAGTAGACATGTTAAGTGCACAAAATATGGTGTCCAATTCAAATCATGATGCAAAGGTCCCCTTTAGTATGGAAGTTCCTAGGGCCATAGGAAAGAATTTATCCAAAGACACAAGTTGTATCTATACATAGACATGCTTAATTTTATGCCTAATCAGCAAAAATTATGTTAATGACAGTATTTCTAACTTTTGAACCATTTAACTTAGAAACATGTGATGACTCGTTTTCAGCTAAATTCAGCATGAGAAATCCATTTCTGAGGTTATTATGGGGTTTGGAGGTCATTTTGACCCCCAAAATCAAATATGGCCGCTGGCCGCCATGGTGAAATTGGGGATTTTCCGCAGTTTCCAAACTGACAGAGTGAGACACACCAAAATAACCTCAGAAATGGCTTTCTCATGCTGAATTTAGCTGAAAACGAGTCATCACACACGTTTCTAAGTTCTGTGACCTTTAGAAATTCAATTTTATGTTTCAGATTCACAATGATTAATCCGAAATGAGTGACTCTAAAAGCACGCCTGCCATCATGGACACTCGCGACTGGAGCTTATGCTTCATATGTCTCAGACAAAAGCTATGAACCGACTAAGAAGCCTTCATCATCTGTGAAATTGAGAAACAAACCTGAAAGAGTTTCAGCTTCTTATAAAGAAGTTACGGACAACATCCAGGAGCTCAAGGAATTAGGGGAGTTGCCTGACTTTGTAGTCGTAGATGACATTGGTGGCGGTGCTGGTGGCGGTGCTCAGAATGTAGTGCAGCTGATGATGTCTAATCAAGTAGTGTGGCACAAAAGTTGCAGGAATGCTGTCGACAATCAAAAAGTGCAGAGACCGAGGAAAAAGCATCAAGGGCAAGAGTCAGTTAGCCCGGTGAAAAGTCGCCGCCGCATGAACAGTGGTGCCAGATCCATCACACAGGCCTCACCCTCACCCTCTACATCTTCGAGCGAACCAGTCGACAATCCATGCCTCTTCTGTGACGAAGTGGGCAACAAGAAAGAGCTGAGGAAGGCCTCCACTCTTGGCTTCGATAAGAAAGTCAATGATTGCGCTCGAGTGTTAGGTGACAAACGTCTGTTGGCTAAACTTTCTGCCGGTGACATGGTCGCTATTAATGCCGTCTATCACCGTGCGTGCCTGACTCAGCTCTACAGGAAAGCGGCGACAGTCGGATGTGACACGACTGAGAGTCATGCGACTCAGGTGATCCGAGCACATGTTCTCAACAAGTTACTTGACTTTATTGAAGATAATCGTGTTTCAGGGACGTCACTGGCAATGGCTGACTTGACGCCCCTCTATGACAAGCGCCTCGCTGCTCTCGGTTTTTCCCTACATCAAATGCAATACAACGCGCCTTCGAGAAGATATTGAGCGCATGATTCCTGACACTCGGATGTTTCTGCATGTGGCTGCAGCTACCTACGCCGGTGATCGTCGAGTGATCGTCCGCACCAGCGACAGCGATGTTGTAGTGCTGGGCGTCTCCACTTTTGTGGCCCTCGGACAGAGGATTGATGAACTCTGGATTGCCTTCGGGTCGCGGCGTCACTTCAGGTACAGTTATTTTATTGAGGTGTCTTTAAGCCAGGTGTCTGCAGTGTACCGATAGCTTTTAGCTCATGAGGCCATTGTCTAACTCATCTCTACATTCCTTGCCAGGTACATCCCCGCACTGCCGGCGTTTCATGCGTTAACGGGATGCGACACGACCTCAGCGTTCTATGGCAAAGGCAAGAAGACGGCATTGTCAGTGTGGTAGTCCCTCCCTGAACTCACCTTACCTCTCGAGCTGCTTTCCTGCCCTAACTCCACCCTGGAGATGATCAAGACTCACACACCCACGCTCCAGAGATTCGCCATGCAGCTCTATGGTGTCTCTGAGGAGGGCATCATAACCGTGGATGCTGCTAGACTCTCCCTCTTTCTCCACAAAGGACGCGACTTCGAGCATATGCCTCCAAGCAGCGACGCTCTGCATCAGCACCTCCTCAGAGTAGCCTATCAGGTAAGACAGCATTGCATGGATGGGGACATCACTCATGCTTGAGATTACTGCATGCAGTTGTATTTCTAGAAGTGTTATTTCAACTAATCAGTTATTTCTCTTGTGATTTCAGAGTGGACACGTGTGGGGTAATACGCCCATCAAAGCTCCAGCTCCAGTCTCTCCAACGGAATGGGGATGGCAGCAAGAATACCCCGACTCTGCACCAACTCCAGTCTACACCACAACTCCCACCATTTCGCGGGACATACCAGAGCTTGTCATTTGCCAGTGTTACACAGACTGTAAGGCTCCTTGTAAGTGCTACGTACAGGGACAACCCTGCATGTATCTCTGTAGATGTAAAGGTTCGTGCTCCCACACTGGTAAGATGAGTGAGGTACAGATAGATGAGGAATCAGGTTAGTGCTGAACGAAGGAATGTCATGAATGTGCTTACATTGTCACAACATTGTGTGATGATATATTTGAGTCGGCTAGTTATTGGTCGAGTATACTATGTATCATTTATACTATTTAGATACCACAGAACTTGTAAATTTATCATTCAATTTGCAATTCTTGCTTCCATGCCTCTAAATTCTGTTTTCATAAATTTTATCAAAATGTCAACTTTGTGTATCATTTCCCGGATTTGACCTTTAAATGCATTCCAAATGTAAAATTGATGCCAGACACGAGTTCAGCGACCTCAAATTAGCTGGAAAACATGTATCATAATAGTTTCTATGACAAACGGTTCCTTGGCTCTGAGTCGGCCATGTTTTCCAATATGGCCGACGGCGGCCATCTTGGATTTAAGATACAACTTGTCTTTTTGGATAAATTTTTTCCTATGGCCCTAAGGAACTTCCATACCAAAGGGGACCTTTGTATCATGATTTGAAGTGAAAAGTCACTTAGCATGTCTACTAAAAGAATGAGAGTTAACAAAAGTTGATACAATTTGTTGAAGGACGCTAACTTGGTTGGTTGGTAGGTAAAGAAATTTTTTTACTGAAGGATATTAGGTTATGGAATGGGGTATGATGATTTCTATCTGGTTTATGTTTGAAAATGAGTATTGTTTCTAAGAGGGGTAGACCGTATTTATTAGCTTTAGCAATTATTGAAAAGTTATTGATTAGATCTAATTGGGTGATCTAACCGATGGGAGTGGGAACGTATATGCGATTGGAAAGGATTTGTAAGTCTATTTTTAGTGCGACTACCAATACTCTTGTGTTCATCGCTACGAACTTGTAGTTGGCGTGTAGTAATGCCAACGTACGACGATGTACAATCGCCACATGTATATTTGTAGATAACCGATGAGCACGAGGGCTTTGGAGGAATTTTATCTTTAAATTTAAAGGGAAAGAGTAATTTATGTTTTAATGTGAAAATACATTTAACAGAAATTTCAGTTTTTCGAATTTCAGTTTAAAACAAATTCAGTTTTATCATTTTATCGAGTCCAGTTCATATCGATTACCCATCCCTGATATAAATATTGCAGATAATAATATATATAAATAATAAAACAAAACCCCAAAACATTAACTTTATTATACTTCCTGAAAGTATAATTTTTGCATGTCAAAATTTTGTGTACACTTAGAGGGTTAGAATTTCGGGGAAGGGGAGGGCCCGGACCCCGCCGGCCCCCTTTTGATATATATATATATATATATTAGTGTGGACCAAAAAAATGAAGGTTTAAAAATCTTTGTTCCACATGAGTAATGTTATTCCTTTTGTTTACCTTAATCAAATTACAAAATTTGAAACCTCTACGTCAAGTTTTAGGGGTCCCGAGAAAATTGCACTTTTCCTTTTAATGCTGAAAAAATTAGTTTTTCCTCATTTTCATAAGTTCTGCTTTATTTTTTTGGAAATTCTTTACGATTCTTGAAAACTGTTTTGAGCAGGTATTGTTTGTCCTCTTCTTTAGTTGTCACTGCTTGATTAAATTTTTCAATCAATGCTACACCCCGCTCAGCTGTGTCATTTGTCACTCTAAGGGCACGAACTCTAGCACAGCCTCTTTGGTACTCAGGATCTATTCCCCATGTTGATGCAGAATTTTCAGTGAAGAGAGAATTGAGATGTAGAGCATCAAAAAGAGATTTAGTCCTTGAAGTAACAAAATCAGAAATCCTTTTTTCTTTAAAAGAAGCTAGGGTTACCTTTGCTTCTAAACGTTTCAGTCCCTTATTTCTTGGAGGCATTTTGATATTATTTCGCATTTGCTCCTTTTCTTCAAGGGATATGCTTTTGTCAAAGAAGCTTAATCCAACAAGTGTTTCTGAGAGGTACCACAGATGTCGTTTAATGGCATTTTGGGCTTGCTTGATAACACTTGATATCAAAGAATTTTCCTCCATTATTGCAAGATCTTGCAAAAATTTAAGATCAACATTTGGGGCTTCCTCTGGTTGAGAAGCTTTTGCCCAAGATTTTGCGTATACCAATGCAACAAATAAACAAATTTCTGTTATTGCATCAAGTTCTTTTTTAGTCATCTTAAATTGATTTTGGAGAAGAAAAAGCTTAAATGCATAAATTCCTTTTGCCATCCATCTTGCATGATGGTACGCTCCAGGTCTCTTCAAGGGAGTATTAGAAATGCTTTCTTCTCCAAAAAACAAGAGAACAAGTTGAAAAAATTCTTTATAATCATCTCTTGGCTGTTTAGAGTTGAGTGCCTCCTTCATGATTAAGACTGTTTGATTTTTTAAATCTTGAACTCTTTCAATTATTCTGCAGCTTTGGGAATCAACAGCAGTTGTGATTTGAGAATGATCCATAAAATCCCATTGAGTTTTGAATCTTTTGAAGATTGGAATATCAGGTTCAGAGGAATGGCCCATAGAAGTCCGGAAGACTTGAGATAGGACAATCTCATAAATATGGTGTCTGCAGGCTAAATATAAAAGCTCTTTTCCAAGTTCTTGTTCAATTTTAGTGCAAGCTCCAGCATGGATTCCGGTATTGGATGCTGTTGTGTCAAATGACAGCCCAATAATTCTCTGGGTCATATCATGTTCTTGCAGGAGAGAAATGCAAACACGAGCCATCTCCGTACCCGTGCCAGCAGTGACTTTAGGAATTCCCAGCAATTTCTCTTCACCATTCCCACTGACTAACACTGCAATCCTTTCCGTTCTTCCTTCGCCTGCAAGAAAAAGTTAAAAATATAATTTATATATAATTTATATATTTATTTTTAATATTTTATTTATATATATTATATATATTTAATATTTTATTTTATATTTAATATATTTATATATATTATAATTTATATATATAATATATAATTTTAAATTAAACGAGTTATTTTAAATTAAACTTGACTTATTTTAAATTAAACTTGATTTATTTTAATTTGAACTTGAGTTATTTTAATTTGAAGGTAAAATGGTGTAGATTGTGAAAACTAGCTTCAGACAGTGAAATGTAACCTAATTAAATAGAAATTTAGCTATCAAAATGTTTAATTAAAACCAACCAGATAATAACACATTGCCTAGGTGTGAAAACCAGACCCACAACTAAGTTTTTCACCTGAGAGATAAAATATAAATATGCTAAATTAATCAGACAAAGAAAACTAACCTGATATCTCTGGGAGCATTTTTCCATCCCATTGAAGAACTAAAGGCTCTCCAGGACAAAATGCTTGCTCTTGATATTCTGTTGCTATTTCTTTGCGTAACTTTTGACGAGTTCGAAGCATAGTAGATTTTGACACTGTAATGTTTTCCAAATTATGGCCCAAAGACTGAGCAACAACAGCATAAGACATAGCTGCATCTCGATTGGAAAGATTCATTCTATCATAGGCTGCTACAACATTTTTGTCAATAGGCTTTGACTTTTTAGGAGCCAACATTTTCTTTTTAAATTGCTCTTCAGAGGGACCTTGAAAATTCATTTCAAGGTTGTCGTCATTAGTTGATGGTGATGATGATGATGACGATGTGAAATCATCTCTATTGGCAGGCAAGAATGATCTTTTA
>JAJOZX010004088.1:0-105000 GCA_023014485.1 Bathynomus jamesi | reverse complement strand
TCACTCTCTTCATTTCGCTCAGAGGGAAACGATGTTATACAGGGTGTCCCAGAATTAACTATCTATTTCAATGAAATCGGACAAATTTTTTAAAAACACACTTTTATTTATGTTTATCATGTTTAATATGTGTTAAAAATGTATAAATTTCTAAAAAAATTTCATAATTTTATTTTCATAATTTTTTCATAGTTTTTCATAGTTTTATTTTCATTCTCTTTCAGAACCCTATTAATAATGAATACACAAGAACGCATCTTTGTTGTAACATCCCGTATCAAAGCCTTTTTCATCAGTGTCGAACGCAAGATTCTATGAACTGTTGTCTTGGATATGTTGAGTCTTCGACCGGCCTCCCTAACCGAAGTTGTTGGTTCATCCTCAAACAATTGTCGTACCTGTTCGGTACTGTTACGACAGTGTTACGTGCTGTCCTTGGGCGTCCTCTTCCCACCTCGTCGTGTACGGATCCAGTTCTTTTAAATTTGTTCACAAGTTCACGAATCGCTTTGTCTGTAGGAACGGTTCTGTGGAATCTTCTTGTAAATTTTTCTCTGATTTCATTGCATTGCATCCCTTTGATACGGGATGTTACAACAAAGATGCGTTCTTGTGTATTCATTATTAATAGGGTTCTGAAAGAGAATGAAAATAAAACTATGAAAAACTATGAAAAAATTCTGAAAATAAAATTATGAAAAAATTTTAGAAATTTATACATTTTTAACACATATTAAACATGATAAACATAAATAAAAGTGTTTTTTAAAAATTTGTCCGATTTCATTGAAATAGATAGTTAATTCTGGGACACCCTGTACAGTGAGCTACGTGCGTTGCCGTGTTTTCTACGCTGTGCTCCGACTAACATTCCCCTTCGTGGAGACACCAACGTGTTAAAAATAAAATGCTTAGTGTCACGCTAAATGTGAACTTTAACTTAAAGAATTTCGATATAGTTCAAAATGAACAGAAATATGTATAATGAATCTTGGGTTAGGTTAAGTCTGGTTAGATTAAGTTAGGTTAGCTATTGAAGCTGGTTTCTACCACTTGTTACAATCGATAAGATACACACACACACACACACACACACACACATATATGTATATATATATAAATAAATAGATACATATTCAGTTTCGCAGAGACCAGATTACACTAGGTTAGGTGGTCGTTTTATGATGGTTAGTTATTTCCCACCCGACAAATTTCAGTCAATCAGGATCTTTATAACAAATTTCGATTTTGTTAAAAAAACTGAACTCCGTGAAATTTAATATCTACCATTTATGTTTATATTTATGTACATTGGGTCTGGGTAGTAGTTGGATGGCAGAGCGTCCTCCGCATCCAGATGATGTAGCGACCCGTGGCTCGGATACCATATCAAGCTGTAGTTCTCCTCCTTCATATGACGTTTGCCATTACGGAGGAGATTCAACAGTCACCGAAACACACCCACACCCACCCACACCTGTATAATCGTGTGTTTGTTCGCGTGCAAGGAAGCCATTCAGTTTTTGCACATGAAGGGAGACTCACTTGGGTTTGATAATTAAGATATTGGTGAAGATATAACTTTGGAGTTGATGACAATTCTTAAAAAAAAAAAAATTGAAATGATGTCGACCAGACTGCATAAGTGAATTATTATTATGGTTTGACTACGAATTAAAAGGACGCAGTCAGGAATTCGTAATGCAATACGAATTCCTTAAGTTTTTTACACGCACACACACACACACACACACACACACATCTGTATATATATATATATATATATATATATATATATATATATATATATATATATATATGTATATATATATATAGTATATATATATATATATATATATATATATATATATATATATGCCAAGATTGCCAAGATTGATGATTGCATGGCCAAGATTGATGGCTGCAAAGAACTCAACTACTGGGAAAGACTACGCACACTAAATCTGTACTCCCTGGAAAGAAGAAGAGAGAGGTATACCATAATCTACATATGGAAAATTATCGAAAAACTGGTACCAAACCTCAAACAAAACCCAATTACCATCCAGACAACGCTGGAAAATAGGAAAGGCAGAATGTGTAGTGTTCCGAAATTAAAGGCCCGACAAGGGACCTCCTCAACTCTGAAGGAAAATAGCTTGGTTGTCACAGGGGCCAAGAATTTTCAGCCAGCTTCCAAAGGACCTCAGAAACATTACAGGGGTCAAAGTGAAGTCTTCAAGAGAAGACTAGATGCCTGGCTCAGGACGGTACCAGATGAGCCGGGTATACCTGGTTATGTACGATGGAGAGCGTAAGAGAGCAACTCGCTCCTCTCCCAAGCCAGGACTAGAGGCGGGCCACCAGCTTGACCTTCGTGTAAGAAAGACCGACGCACGGAACCCAAACAAAGTTAACAAGGTGTATATATATATATAGTCATGTGTGTGTGTGTGTGTGTGTGTGTGTGTGTAAAAAAGAGTTGATAGAAGTAAATAGATAACGAAAATCAATAGATAATAACAGATGTATTGAATAACTATATTTAGAATCGTGTTGTTTTCCCCTTTCCATTATGTAAAGGTGACACGCGTTCTGGTATTCCATTGATGAGCTTTGCCATTTGTTCTTGAGGACATTCATCGTGGTGTCTATTTAGTTTTGTCAGCCCTCTCTCTCTCTCTCTCTCTCTCTCTCTCTCTCTCTCTCTATATATATATATATATATATATATATATATATATATATAGATACACACAGACCGTGCATGGAACAAGGAACTCTTCTAGGAAAATTAAATCCACTATAGTCCGAATAAGTAATGGTAAATGACAAATACTATGGTTTTTTCGTTTTCATGATGCTAGCCCGACGTGGGCAACGGGTCACTCGCAAAGAGGTCCCAAAAATATAGCTTCCCTCACCAGCTATCTGCAAAGCAGATAGGATCCAGCTTTGGGACAGGATCTAGGGTTTAAAGCAGCCTAGCCCAGCTACATTTAGAACCTCAATATAAGCAAAAGACTCGCTGCCTTCACGTCAGATTGAATACATCAAAGAAAAAGGGGTAACTATTATATTTTTAGCCAAAAACCAAAACTTAAACTTCAACTGGCAGAATTGAGCGTCCTCTTTTCAAGGCACATAACACGTATCATAAAAAACGTCAGGGAGCCATTCTGAGTTCATTCCCTTCGTGGTTTTATTCATCATAAATATTTTACGTGTTACCTTCGTGAAATAATTTTATATATATATGTGTGTGTGTGTGTGTGTGTGTGTGTGTGTTAAAAATAAACGAGAAAGATATAATACACGAAGTCCATCTCGTAAAGGAAAGGAAGAAAGTAAAAATAGGCCTAAACTGGGATTTACTGAGACGTAAGCAAATTCTGTTACGTCTACATTAGCATTTCGAAACCAAAAATGAAAATCAAAAAAAGACGATGGAGGAAAAAACTAAAAGAGATCTAAAGAAAGATTAAAAAAAAAAAAATGAAATGAGATTTTAATAGTTGAAGACTTCCTTAATTGGTTTAATGGTCACACGTAAAAAAGAGTCACTCTCGTTCATAAGATTTAGTATTATCACTTTTTTGTTATCTGAATCGTAATTACCCCTCCCCCCCACTTCCCGTACAGGGAGTTTGGCTAAAAATGGCTAATTTTTTAAGGATCATTACTTAGTTAGTTGGATGTTACGAGCTAATGAAAAACGAGGTAAGTACATAACATTGAAATTCATTCGAAGTGGGAAGAACAGAATGCGGAAGAATTTTAGAATTTAAAGTGAACATTCTCCTATTTCATCGGCTTTATAATTCTTTCCTTGCACTCCTACCATAGCTCGAATTCCCCACCCCCACCCCGTATTACTTTCCCTCTACCCCTACTTCTCCGAATGCCTCATTAAACCTCCCACTTCACTTCCAACCTCGGACTAAAGAATGTGCAGAGTTCGTGCAATATTCCATGCATAGGACCTCATTTTTCAGTCAGCAAAAAATCTAAAAGTGTATTGGTAAAATAGCAAAGTAATTAAAAATCTATATTTTGCATGATTTCAGTTAAAATTGCTAAAAATATGAAATAAAAATGAGCAAACGAAGCATAGGAATCAAATATGAAGCGATTATTAATATGTTAAAACCCTGACAAACATTTAAGTTCAGTGAAACGTTTACTAGCCTTTATAATACCCCAATTTTAATTAAAAAAGAAAGTTTAGTTATACGAAATAAATTCTGGTGATGATGACCAACCACGTAGATTTTAAGTTGATATAACATCAATTATGCTTTTATTATTGGTGCTAAATCTTAATGATGATAAAACTTTTTTGTTTTTACGAAAAACAGATCAATTTACCAATTGTTTTTAGGGGAATAAAAACTAGTGGAAATTAAGATTTATGCAGTTTACTTCTTGTAATCAAATACATTACTTTTTTTTTCCACTGCATACAAAGCAGAACTTTACTGTATAAGTACTGAAAGCATAAGCAAGATAGTTGTTTATTTATACATATGCATACTTATCAATATGTTAATTTCTATACGTATCTCTTCATTTATTTCTCTATGTTTTGTATGGCTATGTCTTCACTTACTTTGTTACTTTGTGTGGGTTCGAACGACGGTTCAGGATCGACCTACGGTCGACCCCTCTGCAGCATCCCGCCTCATTTGCGGGATTTGGTGAAGGGGGAATTGCTGTCTGATCTCATCCTGCCCTCGTAGCCAGCCACGCATGGCTGGTCAGGGACTTTGCACAGGAATCTGTCCAGCTGGTTCTTGAAGTTATTCAGGTCGGTGTGCTGGAGATTCTTTACTTCTCTCGGTAGGGCATTGAAAAGTTTTGGGCCTCGTATTCTGAGGGTATTTTTCATTCTCGTTTTCATGGCCCCCCTGTCCCACAGCAGTTGGGACTGTACAAAATATGCATCTTTTCTCATTCCAGTTTGTTTCTATTTCATTTCTAAGGTTAGGGACAAAGCCCTCAAGTATTTTCCATATGTACGTATATTAATGTATATTAATGTATATTAATGCATATTAATGTGTTTCAGGGATTGTAGTCGAGACCAGTAGTCTTCACCTTCCGTTTCTTCTATCTGAGACGTAAAAGTCCTTTGTATAGCTTCAATGTTCGCAATGTCTCGTTTTCTGTATGGACTTGAGTACTGAGCAATACTCAATTATTGGTAGGACTAGGCTATTCCATAATTTGAGCATGATGTTTGCTTTTCTGCTGCGGAAGCTCCCCAGATGATTCCCATTATTTTTCTAGTCGTTGTAATTTTGATGTTGTAGTGCTCTCTGAATTCTGTTTCCGACGACATTATTATTCCCAGATCCCTGACTTGTAGATTTGGTGTTATCTGTTTGTCGTGTAGAGTTTTGTACCTTTTATTCTACAACTCTTTGTCATTACCATATCTTAGAAGTTGGAATTTTACTTCGTTGAACCTCATATTGTTGTCTTCTGTCCACTGGAATAATGTTTCAATGTCGTTTTGTAATTTTCTTATGTCACTTTCGTTCAATATTTCCTTACATATCTTTGTGTCATCTGCGAAACATGATACAATACTGTCCTTAATAACTGCATCATTATCTACAATCAGTATTATGAATAGCATATAATTATTATGATATACACACACACACACACACACACACACACTCGTATATATATATATATATATATATATATTATATATATATGGGATGAATTTCACACTTAAACACGTGAAATGCATGAATGATACAAACCTACAAGGAAAAAGAAAAAATTATTCCAAGGCCTTTCGTATATTCCCTGATGAGGTGTACTGCTGAATACACAAAAGACCTTGGAATAATTTTTTCTTTTTCCTTGTGGGTTTGCATCATATATATATATATATATATATTATATATATATATATATAGGCTACGGTGTGGCCATTCTCAACGCCGTTTCCCATAGATCAGCGAAGTTAAGCGACATTGGGTCTGCGTAGGAGTTGGATGGGTGACCGTCCTGTGTTCAGATGATGTAGCAACTCGTGGTTCGGATTCGCGTGATTTCATATTCAACGCTTTTACTCACCATGCCACCCCGTAGACCCCCACCCCTACTGAAAAAAATAGATCCGCTGAAATGATGTCGATAGTTGCCCGGTTTAACTGTGCTCCCTTCTAGTACCTCGTCTTTAGAAAACGCGTAAACTCTCTTAATAAGTGCAGTAACCCCCTCAAATAGTTTCTTACTTCTTTCCACCTTATATAGTATGGTTATTGCACTTAAAAGCACCTTTAAATATAGTTTCTATGGAGCAATATTCTTAGAAGGGGGCGTAAATGAAGTGAAAGTACGCGAAGTTGGTAAAAAACTTTGTAAATTAAATATAGAATAGGAAATAATTTTATGTTATCCCCAACACGCGTATTTTCAACTTTACAAACTTCAACTTTTAACTTTACGAGAAAAAGATAATCAAAAATGAAGGAAAAAGAACTTGGTAAATAATTTATTTAATTCTTAATAAATTAATTATTATTTATTACAAGAGGTATGTATAATAAATCGAATCTGGGCAAAGTGAATATAAAGAATAAGTGATGCGTTATCAAATATTAAATAAAGGTGATAAAATGTGATAAGGAAAAGTAATTAAATGATAATTAAAATCAAGGAGAATGAATAATTACAAAGTAGTAAAACTTAACAAAACAAAACAGTAGAAAAAGCAAGATACAATTAATTGAGGAAGGGGATAAGATCGCTATCTCTTTCTCTCTTTCTACACACACACACACACATATATACACACACATATATATATATATATATATGTGTGTGTGTGTGTGTGTGTGTGTGTGTGTGTACACATTAACCCCTCTGTCTATGGCTTTGGGCGGTTCGAAGTTGGCGGAGGTTCTGGTTAGGTGGCAGCAACGGATTTGTTACTCTGGAGTATCTGGTAGCAAATAGGGAATCGCAGAAGTTTCTCTTGTACTACTCTCCGATTTCTTCTTGTAGTGGATCGGAGGATTCTGTGGAACTTACTAAATTCTTTGAAGGTTCCCTGATTCTTCTTGTCACGTATCGTGAAATTATTTTTCTCTATTTAAGACTAAGTTCTCTAAATGGAGCAAGGCTCGAAGGCTGCTAAAATGTTACAGGTAATGCTCAGCCTCTAAGTTAGATCAGACAATCAGAATGAACACGGGAAATTTTACGGGTTTATATACTGAAATTTTTAATAACATCATTATTATTTAATGCTGATCTGTTTTTGTTTTTCATTCTTAATAGGCTGATTTATTTTGCAAACTATTTAAAGATAAGGTAAATATTTTAGCTGTAACAATGTCTAGACTGATAAGCAAGATATTTGAAGATGAAGCCATATTTTTGTTTTAAATCGCATATTGACAGATCTGACGTTATCATGATCTGCCGAGTTAACTAAAAATGGAAATTGAAATATGCATTTTATTATGAATTACAATTAAACATGCATATGAGCAAAAATTGAGTGCTTAAGATTTAAAATTAAACATTAAGCAAGACATGACTTCATCTTTTACAACGAACATTGCAGAATTTAACAAGATTACATTAGTAAGCTAAATCTAAAAAATTATTAAGTAATTTAAAAGGAAATGATTCACCAATTATTCAGCAGAAATAAAATGGAAAGCGAATGAAAAATTTTATCCGAATTTCGTACGCGGTATGCAAATTTGGACTCTATATGTGAAAATAAATATAAGACGTACATACATATGAATATAAATACATATGAATATAAAAATTATATGAATATACAAATATATGAATATAGGAATTATTCATTGTTCATTATATGAATATAAGTATTATATGAATATTATATATAGATATAAAAATTATATGAATATAAAAATATATGAATATAGGAATTATTCATTGTTCATTTTTACAGGGCTCTTCCCTCTAGAATGATATTCAA
Organism: Bathynomus jamesi; assembly: GCA_023014485.1. Lineage (NCBI taxonomy): Eukaryota > Metazoa > Arthropoda > Malacostraca > Isopoda > Cirolanidae > Bathynomus > Bathynomus jamesi. Next base: position 97,019 of record JAJOZX010004088.1, on the reverse strand, counting down.
TAATATAACATCTTAACTAATTCTAACTAGATGATAATTAATGGTTTTTATAATACAGATTTATATACAAAACATAAGTCGGGATGGTTAAGTCTAGTTCACGTGGTCTGGGTACGCACTCTTGGTCGTGCATAAATAGTTTCACGTCGTTCGGTGTCTCTTGTTTTCCTTCATTCCAAGAATGATCTTTTCACTACAAATATACCGAGGATAATAGCACACACAATAATGATACTAACGGCAGATGTTGAAAAAATTGTTACAGGTTGTAGTATTTGTAAAAGGTTATTCTGGTTATCATCTGAAATTTTAAAACGACTCAATTGATCATTCCATGTAGGAGCATGGAGTTCGGGTAGGATGGTTACAGGCTTAATGGAGAGATTTAAGATTTCTATAACGGGTTTAAATTTAATTTGCGACGGAAAGGGGTATGAGTCATTAATGGTAACCTTATAGGGGTTGTATATTTGGAAGGTTTTCGAACGCAAGGAAAAACCAATTGGTAACCGGATAACCGTAGGTATTTTGACGAGGGAATAATTTGACGGACACTCGAAAGTAGCGGTAGTCCTATTTGCGAAAGAAACCCAGATGTCTGGGCCAATTCGGAGTTCGACGGTTTTAGAGGAATGAAAATTTGTGAAAGAACATACCAGGGCATGACAGTCACGAATTAAGTAGATAAAGCAGAACCTAGTGGTTGGAAGAATTACTGGTTTGAATGGAGGGCAAGCGAGTTGCTTGTTCGTTTGCGGGAATCTGCAGTGCCGGACGTCGCTATCTGACTTCATAGAATATGCTGAAAGGTCTTTAGTGAGGAAAAGGTAAGGTGGTACTGTGGGTAGATACACTCAATAGATATTAGAATTGTTTTGGTAGGGTGTTGGGAAAGGGTGAAATTTGTATACGTCATAAGTGAGTACATCGAAAAATGGTACAATCATGAGGTACGTGTAGGGGCGTGGTCCATGTACAGTCCAGGTGTATTCTAGAAATTGGGGGTAATTAGTATGGTTGAGTGGGAATAAGGGTGATAATTTTAATTGTGTCTGAGAGATGATAATGAAGGACTGAAGTGTATCCCATGGTATTAATGTGGAAAGAGTGATTTTTCTATGGGCTAGCTGGGTTGCACGCAAAACTGGAATGAGTCGTAATTATTTGTTGTAAATATTTATCGATTAGGGTTACTTGTAGGTTAATTATTTCTACTAATTCTAGATATCTTTCGTTTTCCTTGTATTTAGCCTACAGGGATTCAAGATATGTAAATTTGTCCGAAAGTGCGTGGAGGAAGCGGTTGTTTTTCTGTAGTGACTTAATGGTTTGTTCTAAAATGTGTCCATTATATTACCGATTCCGCGCGAAGAGATTCAATTTGGGTTCAATTCTTTTAATGTCTTCTTCGGTCGCTAATCCGAATAAACCTTTGAATATTCTTCCTCCCATATCTATCAATCCCCTTTTATTTCTTTGATTAAATTTTGCCGAGTTTTGTGTTCCAGTTTGTATCCATGGTAACGCAATTATATCTGATAGGGTGTGTGCTGTAGTTTGAATATTTTCGAATGTATTTTCTAACAGAACGCGACAAATCTGGTCTGTTCACGGGATATGTTTAACAGAACCGTGAATTTTACTTTCAAATGCTTTTAATTGAGTTTTTATCTGAATGAGATTGGTTTTAATTCTAGCAGGGGGTTGCAAATTGATAAAAAGGTCCGCGTGTTCTCTCAAAAATTTACCTTCTGCAACTTTTCTATAACAACTCCGGTAGAAAATTTTAATGCTTGGGCTACAAGAGTAAATAATTTGGAAAATTTTAAAGGCATTTTAAGGCTTGTTCCTGTGTCTACAGCATTCCCTGTAAAAGTTGTGATTTAGTATACGTAGGAGAAACTGGAAGAAATATTGAAACCCGTATTAAAGAACACAAATATGACTTCAGAAGTTGTAATACTAATAATGCCATTTTTATCACGCCAGCCAAAATAATCATGCTATAGATTGGGAATCAAGTAAGGTACTTTATAAATGTAATAATTATGTCTAAAGAAAAATAATAGAATCTGTATGTATAGAAAAAGTAGATAATTTCAATTTGTGCGAAGGTACTTATAAGTTGGACCCTTTAATAAGATTCTTGGTCAAAAAATCCCTTACGGCGTCGGGTGAACGGGTTCTAACCTAAGTGTGAATTTCTTAAAGGTTTCTGGATTGTTTCCTTACTCGCTTTTGGTTCATTCTTTTTTTTTTCCGTAAAATGTAAATGGAATAATAAACGTAAAAGTAAATGTAATAATGGAAGTAATAAATGTGGAAATAAATATAAATGCAATAAATGTAATAATAAAGGTAATAAAATAAATGTAATAATTTGTGTAAAGGTAATAATAATAAATGTTAAAAAACTTAAATGCAATAATAAATGCAGTAATTATGTCAAAATAATAGAATCTGTTTGTATAGAACAAGAAGATAGTTTTAATTTGTGCGAATGTACTTATAAGCGGGACCCTTTAATAAAAATGCCCTTCTGGGGTCGGGGAAACGGGATCTAGCCTAGGTGCGAATTTCTTAATGGTCTCTGGATTGTTTCCCTCTCGCTTTTTTCATTTATAATTTATAATTTATGATTTCTGTAATAAATAATAGTGCAATATTAAATGTAATAAATTTAATAATAAATTTTATAATTATGTAAAAAAAAATAATAGAATCTGTATGTATAGAACAAGAAGATAGTTTTAAATTTGTGCGAATGTACTTATAAGCGGGTCCCTTTAATTTACAAAAAAAAAAAAAAAACCTTCCAGTGTGGGGATAACGGGATCTAACCTAGGTGCGAATTTCTTAATGGTCCCTGGACTGTTTTCCCTCTTGTTTTTGGTTCATTCGTTTTTCTGTATCCACCCGAAGAGGATGCCAGTAGGCATCGAAACTGTTGTGGAAATAAACTGTCTATTAGAGTGGGTTTTTATTATCGAATATAAGTATTATATGAATATAAAATATATATGAATATAAAAATTATATGACGATAAAAGATATGAATATAGGAATTATTCATTGTTCATATTTACACGCACACACACTCACATATATATAATATATATATATATATATATATATGGGAATGAACTCAGAATGGTCCCCTGAGTTTTTTATGATACACACAGACCGTGCATGGCACAAGGAACTCTTCTGGGATAATTAAATCCACTATAGTCCGAATAAGTAATGGTAAATGACAAATACCATAGTTTTTCTTTTTCATGATGCTAGCCCGACGTGGGCAACGGGTCACTCGCAAAGAGGTCCCATAAATTCGGACTATAGTGGATTTAATTATCCCAGAAGAGTTTCTTGTGCCATGCACGGTCTGTGTGTATCATAAAAAACTCAGGGGACCATTCTGAGTTCATTCCCATCTTGAAACGAACATGTTATGTGCCTTGAAAATTGGACGCTCAATTCTGCCAGTTGAGGTTTAAGTTTTGGTTTTTGGCTAAAATATAATAGTTACCCCTTTTTCTTTGATGTATTCAATCTGACGTGAAGACAGCGAGTCTTTTGCTTATATTGAGGTTCTAAATGTAGCAGGGCTAGGCTGCTTTAAACCCTAGATCCATGTCCCAAAGCTGGATCCTGTCTGCTTTGCAGATAGCTGGTGAGGGAAGCTATATTTATGGGACCTCTTTGCGAGTGACCCGTTGCCCACGTCGGGCTAGCATCATGAAAAAGAAAACCTATGGTATTTGTCATTTACCATTACTTATTCGGACTATAGTGGATTTAATTATCCCAGAAGAGTTCCTTGTGCTATGCACGGTCTGTGTGTATCATATATATATATATATATATATATATATATATATATATATTATATATATAATATATACATATATCATATATATTTGTTCGTTCTCCGTCCTCATCTTGCGCGGAATATTCTCCTATACAAGCGTCGTTCTTTACGTTAATTATACTGCGTGTTTGCAGTTGAAATGTATATATATATATATATATATATAATATATATATATATATATATATATATATATATATATAATATATATATATATATGTGTGTGTGTGTGTGTGTGTGTGTGCGTGTGTGTGTGCGTGCAAGTTAGTGCATATATATATATATATATATATATATATATATATATATATATATATATATATATATATATATATACTTTAGTCATTACAACAACTTGCCATTTTAGGTCCTTTATGCTTGGGCGTGTACACAGTGCAACAGACCAAATGGCCTTGAAACAGTCCATCAGACTGGTCAGAAGAGGTTCCCTTTAAAATGTATTAAACTGAATTAAAATTCCTTCATTTACAAAATTACAGAAACTTTTTTTAAAGCTAAAAACTTTATAAAATAAATACATTCACTCTTTTTTATTTAACTTTTAAGACTACTAATTATCAAGTCACGCACACACACATTTGGCTATCTTACAAAACCTAAATATTTTCACCTATTTAAGTTTAGATGGCGTCATTTAACATAATGTAAACAATCTAACCCAACCAAACCTAACCTAATCTATCCTTACCTAACTTAACTTAGCCTTCATTATGTCCATTTATTATGATATATAGTGATTTTCAATTAAAAAAAAGTCACACTATGGTCACACCACTAATGTTATTACACGCACGTTCGTGTCGCGATGACGTAAGGTAGCCAAGAACACACACACACACACATGTTGGTTTAACCCGACTTGTGAGGTAAATTTTTTTAATTAACCTAACTTAATCTGACAACCTTATTAACCCACACTCAAATACTTTTTGAGATACTTAAATTTTAAAAATTGCAGAGTCCCATCGGTTCTAAAAGTGGGGAGACAGTAGACCCTCCCTGAGTTAGTTGTGGATCAGTGTAACCCAACTTTTGTAACCAATTCTACCTCACTCGACGTATGTCGTACGAGTAAAATAGGGAAGTAATGGAAAAATTCTCAAAACTACTGTTTTTTCTAAGTGCCAACGTCTTTACTAGATTGTTTGCAATGACATAGTGATATATATATATATATATACACACTGTGTATATATACGCCTATAGGCTATGCCCAAGTGAATTGGTTTTCACCATGGTTGAAAGCTCTCAACCTGTCTGAGTTTTAAAAAATTGAAGCTGTTACGTCGTTGTACACCATTTACCAGAATGCAGCCGCTCTTGCTAATTGGTACCAGAAACATTTCGTACGAACACCTCGAACCTTTTCTAGACGTTCGACGAAACAGGATGGGTCCAAAATGGTCGCAGGACCGGACAACCTTCTACGAAAAGTTTTCTGGTCAGTCAATCGGGTGGCAGCATATCCAATTGATTGGTTAATACGCTTCCCAATTTTTCTAGAATTGTCAAAAAGCTCATTAAAGGAGATGGGGTCTTAAAGGCAAAGTAGTGGCAAAAATGTCTAATCAAAAAACTGCAAAGACCAAAGAGACGAATAGAAAATGTAATTTGGACAGACAAAGCCAAAACTGAATTTTTAACACTTCCAGAAGAATGTTATAGAGGGTGATTCACTCGCTGGTAGCCCCAGAGTATCGTATTAGCGATACTCTGGAGCTACCAGCGAGTGAATCACCCTGTAGTAACGAGACGTAACCACGAGAAGGTGAAGGAAGAATACGTCGGAATTAACGTTAAACAAGGAGGTTGATCAAAATCTGTGGATGTTTATCTGCTCATAAAGTGAGCGATATTTTGAAAATGAAATGATGAAAAAGGACCAGTATCATAACACCTTGATCAGATATGTCCTACCTAGTAGCCTAGATATCACTTAGTTGGACAGGACTTAAAAGTCACGCATGATAATGACGCAAAACCGCACACAACATTAATAAACCAGAACTCTCTGGAGAGAAACAGAGTGGTGGAGAACTAAATCTTTTGGAGTGGCCGCGTCAAAGCTCTGACATTAATTCCATCGAAAACTTATAAAATTATGAAAATACCTGAAAACAAAGGTATAACTTAAGAAAGACAAGAAACTCCAATTCATTATAAAATGTTATACAAAGTGAGTGAGTGGAGTGAAATTTCTGAACATTATTTACAATTATTTACAAGAATTATTTACAAAATTATTTACAAAAAATATATGCGTCGTCAGTGTTAGTGTCTCCAGTTATTAAGGTGAGGGGAGGAGGGGGGGATATACAAAATATTGATAAATAGACTGGTTTGGTACAAATTTAATGTGTAACACATTATTTATATTTAAACGCGCATTTCCTTATAAATATATATATATATAAAGGGTGATCCAGAGAAATGGGACCCAAAAGAAACCCCTGTAACTCTTAAAGTATAAGTCCTTTTATAAAATCATGCGCATCATTCGAAAGAGGATAGTTACAAGTTTGTACAGGATTGTATAGGTTTTGACAATACAAGACAAGATAAGATACAAAACAAAATAAAAGTGTTAGTTAAAACTAACCCTTCAAGATGACTGCATGGACTGTGGAACAGCTGCGTTTCATAACTGAGCAATATTATGAGCATGGAAGAAGTGTAGTTTCAGCTCAAAGATCTTTCAAGACAAATTTTCAGATGTCAAAATCACCTTCTAAGAAAGTAATCCGTCGGTGTGTCAGAAATGTTTCTCTAACTGGCAGCATTGGAAAAAGAAAACCAACTGGAAGAGTGCGCACATCAAGGATAGACGAGATCATTAACAGAACTCATGAAATTGTACAGGATAATCCTAACATAAGCATCAGACGTGCTTCTCAGCTGTTAGGAGTTGGATATGGAACAACACACCGTATATTCAAGCAAAATTTAATGCTCTTTCCATATAAAATTCAAACAGTGCAACAACTAAACGATGGAGATTTCGCACGAAGACGACAATTCTGTCAATGGATCCAACAGAAGGTAAATGACACCACCAATTTTCTAGCAACTTTGATTATGTCAGACGAAGCCCATTTTCACTTGAATGGAACTGTAAACAAACAAAATTGTCGTTTCTGGGCAACAGAAAATCCATTGAATATTACCGAAGTCCCGTTGCATAGTCAGCGTGTAACTGTTTGGTGTGGTCTTACTGCATCTCAGATCATAGGGCCGTACTTTTTCGAGGATTCCACCGGAAACACGGTCACTGTAAATGGTGATCGCTACGAAAAAATGTTGACCGATTTCCTTATTCCTAAATTAAGAGATCTTTGTCTAGAAAACCACTGGTTCCAACAAGACGGAGCTACCTGCCAATCCTGCCATACCACGAGGAACTGCATGGCAGTTTTGCGTCAAACGTTTCCAGGCGAGTTAATCTCAAGATTTGGAGACGTTGAATGGCCCGCAAGGTCTCCGGATTTTTCTCCCTTAGATTATTATCTCTGGGGATATTTAAAGAGTAGGGTCTACAGAAATAACCCAACGACCTTGCAAGAATTGAAGGCCGCCATCACAAATGAGATACAGGCCATACCACCGCACACTCTTGCAAAAGTGATGCAGAACTTACAAGCGAGAACACTGGAATGCTTGGCAACTAATGGAGCACATTTGAAAGGAGTCATTTTTAAAAAATAAATATTTCATAATAAACTTGTAACTCTACTCTTTCGAATGATATATAGTTTTTATGAAAGGAATTAAATATTAAGAATATTTGGCTTTTTTTTATGGGTCCCATTTATCCGGATCACCCAGTATATATGTATATATATATATATATATATATATATATATATATATATATGATGAAAATAACCACGAAGGAAAAAGGAAACACAGAAAGGTGTTCAAGCGCTTTCGTCTAATGACATCCTGAGAAATATATATATATATATATATATATTTTTTTTTTCTCAGGAATATATATATATATATATATATATATATATATGATGAGAATAACCACGAAGGAAAAAGGAAACACAGAAGGGTGTTCAAGCGCTTTCGTCTAATGACATCCTGAGAAATATATATATATATATATGCACTAGAATCACAAAATAACACGTGACCTTATAATAAGCAAACAACCACAAGGAAAAGGAAACACAAAGTCCGAGCGCTTTGTGTTTCCTTTTCCTTGTGGTTGTTTGCTTATATATATATATATATATATATATTATAATATATATATATATATATTTTTTTTTTTCTCAGGAATATATATATATATATATATTATATATATATATATATATATAATATATAATATATAATATATATATATATATATATATATATTGGCGTTCCTGAGGATGTCATTAGACGAAAGCGCTTGAGCACCATTCTGTTTCCTTTTTCCTTCGTGGTTATTTTCATCATAAATATTATTCACGTGTTACTTTCGTGAAATAATTTTCATATATATATATATATATAAGCATATATATATATATATAATTCCTTTTTAATAAAGCGGTAACTTTGGATCGTCTTTATAGAATTATCCCAAGTGTAAATTTAACTGGAAACTCTTCTCAGCTTTGTAGATTGGTCGGATGGAAATTGCGAGAATCTTTGATTTCAATCTTGTATTTCAATCTTATATTTCAGTCTCCCCCTCAGAATAAGGAAGGAAATAAGACGCGTGACCGATCCCAAATTCAATTTGTCCAATTATGAATACTCATCCGCCAACCGTAAATAGGAATCCGAACTCAATTGGCAGGAAAACCATTGTTCTTATCACAAAAGATAATTATCTGATGGCAATTATTTCTTTTCATTAACGTCATTTACTTGTAAAAGTTAAAAACGTTTAATTATATATATATATATAGAATGGCACTAATTGGCACTTGTATGCCAGTTTAGTATCCGAGTCAAACCATTTTTTTAATTGAATTGAATTGAATTGAATAACCTTTATTAATAATAAAATAAATACATTGGTTTTGCAATTTATAATGACCTAATTAATTGTGAAGCTGGACTATTTATTTTATTTAATTTGACCCTTAAGCTTTAAGCTTTACTGCGCTCTTCAACCATCCTATACCGAAACAAATAAATGCATTCAGGTATTAACTTACAATATAGAATAACAGTGGTATAATTTTAAAATTATAATTACTATGACTGTTAGTTTTAGGCATTATGAAATTCGACCTTTGTTCATGTAATCTTGTTGGTTCATAAAAAAAATTAAGCCGAATCCAGTCAAAGAAAACTAATGTAACGATGAATTGTACTACTACTACTACTACTACTACTACTACTACTACTACTATTATTAATAATAATAATAATAATAATAATAATAATAATAATAATAAAAAAAACAGCAATTAAAAAAATCAAACAAAGATTTGTTTGGTGAAGACATTTTCAGTTTGTATTCACTTTTCCTGAAATATATTTTGTTAATATAATAAGCTCAACTTGATAGATCCGAACCTAATGGGCGACTGAGAGAGAGACATTACCTCCGCCAACTTTACGCGAGTCAGCCAATCATAACAGGCGACTGAGCAAAAGAGATATTTGTTTCTCCGTTCAACTCCGCTCAAAATCCCGCAAAGTTTTTTTTATTTATAGATAGATAATTGGCTTCTTTTTATAAGAGAGATTACATCTAAACATGGGTATATAACACTTGGTTTAATCCAGTATTTAGCTCCCTATGAATGCCTTCGTTCCACTAACAGTACTTCGTAAGATACTTTATAAATATAAGGGCATATGATTAAACAGTACTAATACACCACCACTTTTAGAGTCCAGTAGGCTCGTTGAGTCAAGATAATGGTTTCTTATAATTCGCGACGAGGGTTCGAGCCCCGTTGGTTCGCCGTTTCTCAATAAATTGTCTTTTAATATTTTTTTCCTCTCTACCAAGTTGCGTTTATTCGACTGAAAGGATTCATTTGAAAATATATATTTGGTTCAGACAGGCATTAAATACTTATATTTATACGCTATCTCTCTTGCAAAAGGGAACTTATATTAAGGCACAAATTTATTATTGATATCTTTTTTCATGAACAGGAAATATTAAGCGGCGATTTCTTTTCTGAAATATTACCCTGTTCTTGAAGTCACACTGAGACGCAGAATTTATTCTTATTGCAGTTTATATATATATATATATATATATATATATATATATATATATATATATATATATGCAAACAACACCACAAGGAAAAGGAAACACAAAGTCCGAGCGCTTTCGTGATATATTCACATTATCAAGGAAGAACAGAATAATGTGAATATATCACGAAAGCGCTCGGACTTTGTGTTTCCTTTTCCTTGTGGTTGTTTGCTTATTAATAAGGTCACGTGTTATTTTGTGATTCCAGTGCATATATATATATATATCATACTAAGATTATTCCTGGATGGAATGATTTTATTGCACCCTTGAAGAGGGAATCGAAAGACGCCTATGATTTGTGGTGCTTTCCTGGTAGACCCAGATTAGGACCAGTATACATGAATATATGTAGAAGTCGGGGTCAGTATAAGGCGGCCATAAGGCGATGTAAACAGGAAGAGTCTATTCGAGCATCAAAAGCCTGTGAAGCTCGCATAAATAACGATAATAACAAATTTTGGAAATTTGTTAAGAATCAAACGGGTGTCAAAAATGTCCTCCCTCCGACAATCGATGGGGTGTCGGGGGAGGATGAAATTGCAAAGCTGTGGAAAAACCACTATTCTAACATTCTTAACAGTGTGAGTAGGGATAATCTTAAGATAGATTGCAGCGAAACGATTGTGGGAGGGACAAGGGAAAATACTTTGATATCGTTTTCTGAAGTAAAGAGGTTAATTAAAGAGTTAAAGACTGTTTCTGCGTCAGGGGTAGATGACTTATCAAATGAGCACTTAAAATATGCAAATGACGTAGTATGTCTGCATATATCATTGCTCCTATCAGCCATGCTTGCTCATAGCTATATCCCTGCAGAGTTCATGAGGGTATATATCTTGTCCCTGGTCAAAATAAGTACGGAGACATTCTGTCCAGCAATAATTACAGGCCTATTGCTGTCGCTTCCTGCTTCTCGAAACTACTAGAAAAACTCTTGTTACTCCTATTAAATGATTTCCTATGGACATCTCCTAATCAGTTTGGCTTTAAAAGGTCCCACTCAACTGACCTGTGTATCTATGTACTTAAAGAAACAATATCTAAATACATTGACAGAAATTCAACTATTTAGAGCTGTTTCCTAGACATAAGTAAGGCATATGATAGGGTGAACCACAATATTTTATTTTAAAAACTAGAAGACAGGAAGGTTCCCATGTACATATTAAATTTATTGAAATTTTGGTATTCCCACCAATCTTTCACTGTTAGGTGGGGCAATGTACTATCCGAGTGTTTTGGCTCCTCTTGCGGGGTGAGACAAGGCTCCTTGCTCTCCCCTATGCTGTTTAATGTGTATATTGACGGATTAATTGCTTCACTTAATGAGGCAACAGTGGGATGTTGTATCGATAACACAAGGATAAATAACTTAGTTGATGCCGATGATATGGTGTTAATAAGTCCCTCTGTTAAAGGTCTGGACCGGCTACTAAAAGTCTGCGAAGTGTATTCGCAGAAACATGATATTCTTTTTAATGTTACGAAAACTAAGGTTATGCAATTTCATCCTAAAAGCTGCAATCAGCCAGCTGATATAAGGTTTAAAATGAATGGTGAAGTAATTGAGGAAGTACAAGAGTTTAAGTATTTGGGTCAAACTATTACCAGCTCCTTGAGTGATGACTTTCGATTTTGTACAAGTGAAGCTGGACACTCTCTTTCGTACTTTCTGCAGTAATATATACGGACAGCAACTGAATCCATCCTGAAAGTGCGTCCCACATGTTATAAAACACCTATATACAGGGTGTCCCCCAAAAAACTATATACTCTTGTTGGTTTTCGTCGTCGTCGTCGTTGGGCCTAGGCAAGCTACGGCTTGGGACCGTAGCGCATCTATCCGGTATAGGTTAACCTGGATGATGTAGCCATAAGCACTGCCGCTGGTTAAGTGCCAACCAGTGATTATCTCACTAGCCGTATTGAGTCCGTTAGGCGAAACTGCGACAGTACCAAGGATGGAAAATATAACCCTTGGATTTCTATTATTTATTTGCAAAATGGACATGGTATTAGATTAAAATAATTATTTGAATATAAATAATTAACTGACAATTGTGATATATAATTAATTATGTTTACATACAATAAAATAATACAGTATTACATAAAATTAGTATTAATGTGGTTTACAATTGAATTATGATGGGTAACTAATTTAAAATGAATTTATAGCTATTCCGAAATTCAAGACGGTAAAATTAACATTTATCTTGAAACTAAAATAAGAGTATTCACTACACACTCCCCCACCAGAGAGGAAGTTCAAAGAGTTCCGAACGACACAGATTTCCCCTGGACCTTTTTGGTAGCTACATGTACCTCGCTTAAGGTTGATTCCAAAAACGCAGGCTTAAGACGATCGATAGAAACCTTGTCGACCTTGGAACCGCGCTGGATGAGAAATGATTTGCGCGTACGTCGGAGAACTTCATAGGGCCCGTCATATGGACATTGGAGAGGCCGTTTTGGGACAGGTACACGAACGAAAACGTGGGTGCAAGACTGGAGGGCTGGGGAAACAAAGATGTTCTGTTGGCTAGTCAATCGAGGGGGAACAGGCTGAAGGGACTGCATGTGAGAGGAAAGTGTTTGAGCGAATTCCGTAGGATCACATGACTTATCCCCTGCAGTGAAGTAGCCACCTGGTAGCCGCAGTGTTGTTCCATAGACTAGTTCAGCCGCTGTAGTCTTCAGATCACTCTTAAATGCAGAGCGAATACCAAGCAACACGAGTGGAAGCTTATCCATCCAATGGGAGTCTTCGTGACACATAAGGGATGACTTCAGCTGGCGATGGAAGCGTTCGACGAGGCCGTTAGCTTGCGGAAGATACGCACAGGTATGCGCATGTACTGTACCCAACAAGCTGGTAAACTTCTTCCAAAGCGAAGACTCAAATTGGCGACCTTGGTCAGTGATGACTTTTGTCGGCAATCCAAATCTTGATACCCATCCATGAAGAAAGGCTCTTGCAACAGTGTCCGCTTGGATATCAGGAAGTGGGATGGCTTCAGGCCATCTGGAAAAGCGGTCGAGACAGGTGAGCAGATAACGTTGGCCTTGAATCACTGGAAGAGGGCCAACAATGTCTACATGAATTACCTCAAATCGCTGGGATGGGGGCGGAAATGCGTCAAAGGGGGACCTGGTGTGCCTTTGGACTTTGGCACGCTGGCAGGCAAGGCACGTTTTGGTCCAATGTTTGACATCCTTCCGCATCGAGGGCCAAACAAAGCGAGAGGTAACCAGGTGTTGCGAAGCACGGATACCAGGATGGGAGGGCTTATGAAGATCCGTGAAGACTGCTTGTCTGTGACATGGAGGACATAAGGGCGAATAGCAGCTGTTGATACGTCGCAATAGAGGGGCACAGACAATCCTGGCATACTCATTTTCTTGAGGGAAAATGAGTGAGTGGAGTCTTCTCTGAGCAGGTCTTGTAGTTCCGTATCCTTATCTTGATCCTGTGCAATAGCATTCCACAGTGTAGAGCTGAGGGTAACAGAAGTAATTTCTATTCTTGAAAGTGCATCCGCTGGAGTGTTCAAGACACCTTTGATGTGGCGGATATCTGTGGTAAATTGCGAGATATAATCGAGTTGCCTGATGACTCTGGGAGTGGTTACAGCTGTTTTTATTGAAGACAGTGACCAAAGGTTTGTGGTCGGTAAAAACACAAAACTCTCTGCCTTCAAGGAAATGTTGAAAATGCTTCACGTTTAAGTAAATAGCAAGAAGTTCACGTCCGAAAGCACTATAACGCGTTTGGGCTGGCTGCAGCTTTTTCGAGTAAAACGCGATGGGTGCTTGTTGACCGTTAATGGTTTGTTCAAACACCCCACCGATCGCAACATCTGATGCATCGACCGTCAGAGTTAGGGGGGCATCACTGATAGGAAATGACAGAGACAATGCACTATTGATAGCATTTTTGGCATTGTCGAACGCCTGTAAACTATCGCTACACTATACCAATTTCGTTACCTTGCGTTTGTGTGTGATCATAGCGTGTAGAGGAGCAAGAACACTGGCACAGTTTTTAATGAACTTGTGGTAATAATTTACCAAACCTAGAAACCGACGTAACTCACGCTGATTATTTGGCATAGGGTAATTTTTTATCACTTCACACTTGTCCTGAAGGGGTGTAATTCCGTGCTGCGAAATCGTGTGACCAAGAAATTCCAAGGTTGGCTGTGCAAACACACTTAGATGCATTAACAGTAACACCGTATTGTTCTAAGCGTTGAAAGAGGAGTGAAAGATGTTCCTTATGTTCCTCTTCCGTTGAGCTGGCCACAAGCAAATCATCGATGTAGGCATAAACAAAGTCTAAGCCTCTGGTGACCTCATCTATAAACCTCTGAAAGGTTTGCGCAGCATTCCGTAGCCCGAACGGCATCTTCACAAATTCGAATAACCCAAATGGTGTACAAACTGCAGTCTTGGGAATATCCGAAGGCTCTACGGGAATGTGGTGGAAAGCCTTAACGAGGTCTATTTTACTGAAGATAGATTTGCCGTGGAGAAGAGAAGTAAAGTCTTGGACATTTGGTACCGGATATCGGTCCGGGATGGTTGTCGAATTCAAAAACCGGTAATCCCCACATGGTCTCCAGTCTCCTGACTTCTTCTGGACCAGGTGTAGGGGAGAGGACCAACTGCTTTTGGAAGGTCTTATTATCCCAAGATCTATCATAAGCTGGAATTCCGATTTGGCAGCTTTCAGTTTGTCCGGGGCAAGACGTCTGGGTTTTGCAAACACAGGGAGACCTTTTGTTGTAATGTGATGGGTAATGGTGTGCTTAATGGTATCACCCATCTGCATCGGTTGAAGAATTCCTGGATATCGCTGGAAAAGGCACTGGTACATGGAATTAGGGGGAACGAGGGAAAGTGCAGAGTTCGAGGCGTCCGGAAGGGCAACCTGTTTGGCAAGAACAGAAAGCAGTGTGGCCTGGTCGCATAAGCGTCGCTTGTCAAGATCCACCAGGAGTTTGAAATGCTGGAGGAAGTCAGCGCCGATTATGGGATGCTGCACTTGAGCACAGATGAAAATCCACTTGAAGGATCGGTGAAGGCCCAAGTTTAGTTCACGCGACTGAGTACCGTACGTGGGTATGCGTGAACCGTTAGCAGCGTATAGAGGCGGAGATTCCGAGTGCGTATGACCAGATTTTTGAGGGAATACACTGACTGACGCTCCGGTATCGACCAAGAAATTGACACCAGAGTTCCTGTCCTTTATGAATAACAGGTTGGCAGTGCGAGTACTAGACGCCATTAGGACTCGCTGCTGGGGTTTTCCGACGAAAAATTGCAAGGGGAGATGCACTTCCTAGCCTTCTTTCCAAATTTAGAGTGGTAGAAGCAGATCTTCCCGGAACTCGAACGATGCCTCTTCGTAAATCTTGACCGAGAATGGCTTCTTTGCCGTTGATTTTGTAGCAGAGAACAAACGTGGTTGAGTTGTTGACTTAACTCTTCCACTTTCAACTCCAGTTCCGATTGTGTGTTCACGTTGTTGACCGGAGCTGTGTCAATCTCCACTACTTTGTCGGCAGTTTCTGCTAGTTTATCAACTGGAGTAGCAGGATCCATAGTGGCCATGACACGCTGAGCTGATGGAGGAAGTTTCTGCAAGAACAACTGTCTAAAGATGTCCTTATCGAAGGTTTGTGCGCGTTCGCCTAGAGCGCACTGCATAGCCCTCAGCATTTGAGTGGGCTTACGGTCTCCAAGTTCTTCTTTTGAGATTAACTGATGTAGTTTCTCACGCTCGGAGACAGTGGTGCGGCACAGGATGGCAGACTTCAGATCGTTGTATGGGTCCTCACTCGTGGAAGTAGACACGATGACGTCACGGACTTCAGAGATGATGCTCGCTGGTAGAGAGGACAAAACATGATCGTATTTTGTCCTGCTAGCGGTGATCCTTCCCAAGTTGAATTGTGATTCCACTTGGTGTAACCAAATAAATGGATCACCCGGCCAGAAGACGGGGAGCTTTACGCTCAAGTGGGAGATGGCACCAGCGTCGTCAGGCATCTTCTCCTATGCTTGCTGACGTACAAGCAAGACGACAAGTTACCAACGAAGGAGTGGAGGTTGAGACGAGCGCAGGCACAGAGCGCACGGGCAGGGGTGAGGGGCAGAGGGCACGAGCGACGTTACAGTCTGGTCCTAGTCGCTCGGGTGAAGGGGGTGATGCGCACGAACGACGTTACAGTCTAGTCCTAGTCGTTCGGGTAAAAGGGGGGAATCCAACTCCGGGGTCACCAATTGTTGGTTTTCGTCGTCGTCGTCGTTGGGCCTAGGCAAGCTACGGCTTGGGACCGTAGCGCATCTATCCGGTATAGGTTAACCTGGATGATGTAGCCATAAGCACTGCCGCTGGTTAAGTGCCAACCAGTGATTATCTCACTAGCCGTATTGAGTCCGTTAGGCGAAACTTCGACAGTACCAAGGATGGAAAATATAACCCTTGGATTTCTATTATTTATTTGCAAAATGGACATGGTATTAGATTAAAATAATTATTTGAATATAAATAATTAACTGACAATTGTGATATATAATTAATTATGTTTACATACAATAAAATAATACAGTATACATAAAATTAGTATTAATGTGGTTTACAATTGAATTATGATGGGTAACTAATTTAAAATGAATTTATAGCTATTCCGAAATTCAAGACGGTAAAATTAACATTTATCTTGAAACTAAAATAAGAGTATTCACTACACTCTTTATAGCATCATATATTTTATAATTTAAAAAACCAAACATATTGTTATAGCAATTGTCAATGAAAGGTAAATTAGTAATCTAAGTGATCAAAATGTTATAGCGAGTTGTTTGCATATAAAATTTAATTAACTACGCCAAGCGCTCAAAATGTTCTCCGGCGGCATGAATGCACTTTCAATACAACAAAATCGTGTGGTCTGATGAAGCTACCTTCAAGCTGAATGGCACAGTAAATCGACACAACTGCAGGTACTGGTCACTTGATAATCCACACGTTTATGTGGATAAACATGTTAATTTACCAGGATTAACAGCATGGTGTGGTTTATCATCCAGGGGTTTGGTTGGACCATTTTTCTTTAATGGGACAGTTACCGGTGCCGCATATCTCGACATGCTGCGGACAGAAATTATACCTGCAGTTCGGAAGTTGTTTGGAAACGACGACTTTTACTTTCAACAAGATGGAGCCCCCCCTCATTATCATTGTGATGTCAGAAGGTACCTCGATGAAACGTTGCCTAAACGTTGGATAGGGTGAAGAGGAAGCGTTGAGTATCCTCCACGTTCACCGGACTTGACTCCACTTGATTTTTACTTGTGGGACTACCTGAAGGATGCAGTTTATGGTACAAGACCTGCAACACTCGAACACCTTAAGGATGCAATTAGGGAAAAGCGCGGGACCATCACAGCATCCACATTAGTCCATGTCTGCGAATCAGTTAGTCGACGCATTCAAAAGTGCATTCATGCCGCCGGAGAACATTTTGAGCACTTGGCGTAGTTAATTAAATTTTATATGCAAACATCGCTATAACATTTTGATCACTTAGATTACTAATTTACCTTTCACTGGCAATTGCTATAACAATATATTGTTTAGTTTTTTGTAAATTATAAAATATATGATGCTATAAAGAGTATATAGTTTTTTTTTGGGACACCCTGTATATATATATATATATATATGTGTGTGTGTGTGTGTGTGTGTGAAGGAGAGGACCCCCAGTACAAACACCGAACATTTTAACTTTACTTTAATTTGAAACGTTTCGGAGAGAGTGGACTCCATTTTCTTTAGTTTAAAAAAAATGTATTTAAAAATGTTAATAAAAAAGCCAACAAGTTAAAAATTAAAAGATAACATATTAAAAGTTAATCACAGTACAAAATTACAGAGCTCTTATGACTATAAATTATTAGGACTTGGTTTCTCTCTCTCTCTCTCTCTCTCTCTCTCTCTCTCTCTCTCTCTCTATATATATATATATATATATATATATATATATATATATATATATATATATATATATATATACAGGGTGTCCCATAAGTCCGGCATCACAGGAAAAATAATAAAAAAAGGCAAAACAAAAGCTTTTATTTACAGAACGTGCTCAACATGTCCACCATTGTTTTCAATACACAAATTCAGACGTGATACCCAGTCAGCAAGCACACGGTGAATGATGTCAGGAGTAATGGTGTTACATGCCCCAATAATGCGCTGCCGCAAATGTTCAACACTCTTAATTTTCTCTGCGTATACCAGCGCTTTCAAACAGCCCAAGAGATAAAAATCTAGTGGCGTGAGATCAGGGCTTCTAGCTGGCCATTCCACAGGCCTTCGACGTCCTATCCAATGACCAGGGAATTGTTGGTACAGGTATTCCCTTACTTGGGTGCTGTAATGTGCAGGAGCGCCGTCTTGCTGGAACCATGTTGGGGAATTTCCTTCTTCGTTCAAGACACTGGGAAATGCTTCTTCCTTGAGCATACGTAGGTAGGTGCCTCCAGTGACATGTTCATCGAAAAAGAGGGGGCCTATGATGCGATCTTCCAAATGCCACACCATACCATCACCCGAGATGCACCTTGTTCCTTTGAAGAGGTATACCAGTGAGGTTTGTTTTGAGACCAGTAGCGGGTGTTCTGTCGATTTACCTCACCATTTCCATAAAAAACAGCCTCGTCACTGAACAGAATGGTGGACGGAAAATTGGCATCCCGAGCATATTGTACCGTAGCCCATTCACAAAATTCCATCCGCCGGTCTGGATCATCTTCGCTTAATTTCTGTAGGATCTGAAGTTTATATGGATGCCATTTGTGAGCCTGAAGAATGCGATGGATGCTACTTTTCGACACTCCTATCTCGGCGGACAATCGCCGAAGAGACTTATTGGGACTTCTGTTAAAATGAGCCAGGATAGTAGTCGCTGTATCATCGTCAGTGGACCGTCTTGAAGGTCCACTGCGTGGTTTATCTTCTATGGATCCTGTTTCCTTAAACTTTGCAACAAGTCTGCTAACACAGCCCTGTGTTATTGGCTTGCGGTCTGGATGCAATCTGTTAAATTCAGCAGCGGCCTCTCTTTGACTCCGATTTCCTATGAGTAGAATTATCTGGATTCGTTCTTCCTTGCTCTCAGATATTATGGCCTGTAGAAAGAGAAAAATATGAATTATGGTTTGTAGAAATAGAAAAATATGAATTTCTCCTATGATGCCGGACTTATGGGACACCCTGTATATATATATATATATATATATCAGTGGCGTGCAGTAAGAGTAAGCGGGGCATGCGCCGCCTACCCGGTTAAAGGTCAAATTACAAAAAGTCAGTATATTACTACAGTAATCGAAAACTAATATAAAGTTATGATGCTTGTATAATATATATATATATATATATATATAATATATTATATATATATATATATTTATATATATATATATATATACTGTATATATATAGAGGGTGGGTTAAAAACTATTACCCTGATTTTGAACAATATAATTTTACCTTTATCAAATGTTATTTGTACAATCAATATATGTGGCCTCTATGGAATTTCATGGTCTATCTCGTGGTGAAGTTGGATTTTTGCTAACTTAACCATTATTTTGTAATTCGCTGTAAAACAGACACGTAGAAAAACGTTCTGTTTTACACAGTTACCTGATTGAGTCCAAGATTATGCGGAATATGCCCTCCTCCATTATCAATGCACGCTTGCAACCTTGCTCGCCATTCTTGACTTCTCCCTTATCGATGGCAGTACCGCATCAAGGATTTTTTCTTGGTAATAATCAGCATTGATTTTGGTATTTTGATCAATAAAAACAATCTCTGACTTCCCTAACTTTGAAATGAAGATGGAAACCATGACTTTTGGAGAAAAATACGGACGTTCCCTACAAACTCGATCTAGACTGATAGATTTTTTGTCATGTCTTCCATAAACTCGGTCATTTTGTGTGTTTATTGTTGAAGCATCCGTAAAGGTCTTCCCGTCACTGAACCATATTTTCGACACGTCTCTGTCTGGGAATCGATTTAACAGAGCACGAAATTTTTCAACTCTTGCTTGCTTATTTGATGCAGAAGCTTATGAACTTCGATTCTTTTAAAACATTTAAGACCCAGATCATCTTTTACTATACGACGAACACTAGAGCGAGAAATACCAGTAGTTTTTGAAGTTTCTCTAACGGACTTGTGGGTGTTGGGCCGTTCTTCTTGACTGCATATCATGGATGAAACCGTGTCAATATTTTCTTCAGTCCGTGATGTTTTTGGCCTTCCACTGCCTTCTTTTCGTTTGGTCGACCCTGTGATATCGATTTTCATTATGAGATATTGAAGTCCATGTATCGTCCATCGTTTATTTGGAAACTCTTTCTTCATTCGTTTTACACCCCAGTGTTTCTCCTTACGCAGGTTCAATATCAATGCTTCATCTTCCAAAGAGTATTTCATTATGTTATAACTTGTTCACCAACTATAACAGAATGATGGTCTGAAATGAAAAAGGAAATAAATTAATTATTCTGTGTAAAAATTAGGAAAATTAATTAGTTATGGAGGAACTGACTGTCATCTGAAAGTATCAGTTGCTGACTTTGATCGCCTTTCAGTTGAGCACCATATTCTGATACCTCTCTCCAGTTGTGACCCTATACCTCTACTCCTGGGGCGTTGAATCTAGATTCAAAGCCAGCGTTTGAAAGAGTAAAAGTATGGATACAACATACGGCCTCAGCAGTAAGATCAATATACAGGGTGAGCCACAATATTTTTTAAAAGTTGGATAATAGTTTTTTTTGGCCCACCTGATATATATATATATATATATATATATATATATATATATATATATATATATATATATATATATGCAGCTACCGCTTACCCTGTGGACACACCCACCGCACGCCACTGATATACTTTTGGTTTGCTTCCGCCCGAATTGTTCATTCTGACAAAGGTCAAGCTTTTCACTCCACCTTAGACCTACAGTTTAACGTGGAATCCGAACCACGCCCCACCAGCAGCCCAGCGTCTTAAGCACTAGGCTTCCCATGGTAACCATTTATCTACCAACCACTTTCTTTATTGTGTGGAAGGATGAACGACTGGGTTTGCTGCGCGCCGCCTGCCGTCACTGTAGTCAGCGACGCTAACCACTACACCACCGAGGCGCACGAATATATATATATATATATATATATATATATATATATATATATATATCGTAAAGAACGACGCTTGTATAGGAGAATATTCCGCGCAATACGAGAGAGAAAGAACGAAACAAATGAAAAAATGAGGTAACCACCCGGGAATCGAACCCGGGGTCTTCCGATTGCCGGAATGTATATAATGTTACGGCATGCGGGAGGTGCCCCTTTGGGGCATTGGTTTCTGCTCGTATGTAGAAGAATTACGGCATTTGTTTGAGTGAGGCCCGTGGTGTAGTGGTATCATATCTGACCGGCAATCGGAAGACCCCGGGTTCGATTCCCGGGTGGTTACCTCATTTTTTCATTTGTTTCGTTCTTTCTATCTCGTATTGCGCGGAATATTCTCCTATACAAGCGTCGTTCTTTACGTTAATTATACTGCGTGTTTGCAGTTAAATGTCTATAATGTTACGGCATGCGGGAGGTGCCCCTTTGGGGCATTGGTTTCTGCTCGTATGTAGAAGAATTACGGCATTTGTTTGAGTGAGGCCCGTGGTGTAGTGGTATCATATCTGACCGGCAATCGGAAGACCCCGGGTTCGATTCCCGGGTGGTTACCTCATTTTTTCATTTGTTTCGTTCTTTCTATCTCGTATTACGCGGAATATTCTCCTATACAAGCGTCGTTCTTTACGTTAATTATGCTGCGTGTTTGCAGTTAAATGTGTGTATATATATATATATATATATATATATATATATATATATATATATATACAGGGTGTCCGAGAATTATCTGTACAATTTTTGGCTGTTATTAAAAGTCAACCATGAAGTGTAGAAATTCCAGTGTTGTCCCATTTTACAGAGAAACTCATTAAGTTTTTGCTGATAACAAGTTTTGACAAGTTTTTTCTTTTTTGTACGCGGGTGACAGACATTGATGATTTAAAAGCAAGAATCACAGCTGCTATTGAGCGAATTGATGTGGATATGCTGCAGCGTACATGGCAATATTTGGATTATCGATTGGATGTTTTGCGAATCACTGATGGTGCACATATCGAATGTTTGTAACAACGTTACTTTAATAAAAGAAATTTTTGAAAATACAGATTCTAAATAATCTTGTTTAAGAATTTTACGTGTGTTATCAAGAATTTTATTAAAAGATGAAATTGTACAGATAATTGTCGGACACACTGGAATTTCTAAAAAACTTGTCAAAACTTGGTATCAGAAAAAACTTAATGAGATTCTCTGTAAAATGGGACAACACTGGAATTTCTACACTTCATGGTTGACTTTTAATAACAACCAAACATTGTACAGATAATTCTCGGACACCCTGTATATATATATATATATATATATATATATATATATATATATATATATATATATATATATATATATATATATAAAAAGGCTGAATTAAATAGATGTATAAAATTGCCTCTAACTTACAATGAAATAGTTTTAGTAATAGCTATTTTTTTCAAATTTTAATTTGAATACGATCGATACTCGAAATCTTATCCTGTACCTCGTATTTGAAGATAGATAGACGACTCATTTCTAATCCTTAGGAAAAATGAAATAACATCCATGGCCTCAGAGATAAATCGAATCACTTCGTAACAAGAAAACAATAGTGACGGTGATTGAAGACGGGTTCAATTAGGCAGAGTATACAGGGTGTTCACAAAGTCCTGTTCCGGTTTTAAAATTTTATTACAACAAAACCAAAAGCGATAGAATAATGCAGATTGTTTGCATGATAGAATAATGCAGATTGTTTGCATTTTGTTGCTTAACTGATGAAGTTGTTTTCTTGATTTACAGGTCGTAATCTGAGTGTCAAGTTGCTATTGATAGAAGCTTGAACGAAAATGGCGACTACACAGGAAAAAGCTCAATGTGTAATCTGGTTTGCGGAGTCGAAATCAGTGACACCTGTTCAACGGAGTTACCGCCGTCAATATGGCAAGGATCCTCCTTCCAAACCCAGCATCAGGAGGTGCTTTTGCGAGTTTCGGGAGACAGGAAGTGTGACTGACTCGTCAAGACTCGTCCAAGAGACGTTCTAACACAGCCCTAGAAAGCCTATTCCTCGTGCGTCAAGTGAACTGCAGCTACCAAGATCAACGGTACACAAAGTTGTACACAAGAGATTGCATCTTTACGCGTATAAAATGCAAATAGTCCAAGGTTTACAAACCAGATGACACATTGAGCTTTCTCCTGTGTAGTCGCCATTTTCGTTCAAGCTTCTATCAATAGCAACTTGACACTCAGATTATGACCTGTAAATCAAGAAAACAACTTCATTAGTTAATCAACAAAATGCAAACAAACTGCAATATTCTCTCTCGTTTGGTTTTGTTGTAACAAAATTTTTAAACCGGAACAGGACTTTGTGGACACCCTGTATATTATACTGTGAACAGGAAAGTTTCTAAAGATTTCAAGTCGAAGTATTCAAATAGGATTTTTGTAACGTTAACATCGCAAGTAAGAGTGACTGTTTTTAACATTGATTGTATAGGTTTAAAAAAAGTTATTAAACCTTCCAGATCTAAATTTACTACTACTACTACTACTACTACTACTACTACTACTACTACTACTAATAATAATAATAATAATAATAATAATAATAATAATACTTTCATTTGATCTTTTGTTTTATTGATCTTACATGTGAATCAAGGAGAAAGCAAGGCTCACTTCTGAAGTAACTTTAGTTACTTTAGAAGTGAGCCTTGCTTCACTTTCAGAGGGTTGCCTGACAAATAATCATACGTAAATTTCAAACATCTTCAAACTTAAACTTGAGGTGTACCTTATACAAGAGGGAATGACAGTTATTCATTGTCTTTGGGGCTTAATAAAAAGTTAATATTAAGAGTAGGGTTCTAGAGTCGAGCCACAAAAGAAAGGTTGAGAAGTTCGAGACCGAGGAAGGAGGAAGTGAAAGAGAAAAGATAAGAGAGAGAGAGAGAGAGAGAGAGAGAGAGAGAGAGAGAGAGAGAGAGAGAGAGAGAGAAAATAAGATAATGAAACAATAAAGTATGTAGAATGAGACGGAGGGATACCCTTATGGTCTCAACCAGGATTGCGCATTTGGTGTAAGAGAAAACATTTTTTTCATATTTTGCAGGATTCAAACCAAGAGGCCTCCTAATCTCAAGAGGCCAAGAGAGGCCTCTTCTACATAAAAAAAAAGTCGCCAGCAACTCCCCGTAGGACAATGTAGAAGGAATCCAGAGAAGGTTTTCAAGTTTCGAATATCATATACTTTCACTCACGACGAACTTTTTATTATCGTAATTATTACATCTATTTTGCATTTTATCTCGTATATTTTTATATTCGTACCTTTATCATTATTTACTTATAAACTTTATAGCTTTTGACCAAATATTTATGATATAACTAAATAATTCCAGTTGTAAGGGTAACACCAGCTAGATCTGAGGTATCCTATATTCTATATTGGTTTAAACCAATATTTTTTATTCATTATATTCATTTTAAATCATGTAAATTGTCATAATGATAATAATAATTAATGTATTGTCCACCTTAAAATAAACTTTAATGACAGCAAGCCATGCCTGATTTTTTAAAAACAATATTCTTACCAGTTCCATGTATTTGTTATGAAATGGGTAGGATGACGAAGAAAGAGAAATAATGTATCACATATCTAAATTAGAATCAGTCTCCATAGAAACAATTATATAAAAAATGACACCATATCTGTAGGTGCCATTTTAAAACGACTGAGTTTACAGACTTTTAGAGACTTTTAGGAGATTAAAGGCAAAAACAAAGGGAGTTTGACAGAAACTTTACTGATAAATAATCGTCAATGACCGATTTTTTTTTTCATAAAAGTAAATCATTAAGAAAAAATAGAATCGTTAAAATAACATTGTTTAACAAATTTAAACTTTTCCTTTTTTTCTCAAATGAAGTTTGGTGATTCCTATTGATTTTTGCCCCGCTGATTACGAAAATGACCACGAAATTTTGCTATCACGTCAGATTTTTGAGAAAATCACTTTTTTTATATTCGAATATAATAGAATGGTCTATACATAAGGACAATATTAAAATGGTTTTTTACTTACTTAAAATGTTTTCCGTGACGATTTTCGTTTGTAAGTGACATCTGAGGCTTTCCTTATTAGCATCCAGCAGTAATCAGCCAGCGTGTTTGGACTCCACATGCCCTGGTATCGTTTTTCCATTGCAGAAATGTCCTTATGAAACCGCTCTTCATGTTCATCGCTGAAAAAATACAAGTGAAAAATACAAGTGCGAATGCAAAAAATGAATTTTTAACCTCATATTACATCCCAATGATCTGTAAGCTTGGAGAAATTCATCAATGAATTCTGCATAGTTAGGCGATTTTTTGTTGCCTAAGAAATCCTGGGTCACTACTTTAAAAGCATTCCAAGTTGTTCTTTTCAGATTCACTCAGAATTTCATCAAAGGCACCACCTTTCATTAACTCATTTATTTGTGGACCAACAAAAATTCCCTCTTTTAATTTGGCATCACTAATCAGATGAAATTTTTGTTTCGAGTACTGGAATCCATTTCCTGCTCTGTCCATTGCCTTAACAAAATTTTTCATCAATCCCAGTTTGTGTGTTTGTTTCAGGATCCACCAATTTATGGCACGCAACATTTTTTTGTCCAGCAGTAAGGATTGACGAGGTAGCCAGTTCTTAACAGTATAATGATAATTCTTTGCTCTGCTGTCCCATTCACAAAGAACACAACAGTATTTTGTAGATACAAGCTGTAAACCAAGAAGCTGTAACCAGTGGTGTATTAAGTGGGGGCCATGGAGGAGGCCATGCCCCAGGGCCCAGCTGTTTAAGGGGGCGCTGTATTCTTTGAAGAGAATACAAAAAACACGTTGGTCAGCAAGGTTTGATACCAATAGAGCATATGTACAGAATTACCATGAAATTAACAGTTGCTTAGAAAAACTCATCCACGATGAAAATCAATTACCAGAAACACGATACACTGCTCAAACCCTCCTAGAAAAAAGTCTTGTCGTAGAAAGAGTTATTGTACCTGAAATTTGAATAGTATTACTGGACAGAATACATCACCTATCAGAAGTTCTTCAAAAAGAAAACTTGGGTCTTTGCTCAGCTGTAAGAATGTTAAAATCTCTGCATGAGTTTATCACATCTTTTCGTGGTCGCTTTGATGAGTTTGAAGCTAAAGCCAAGGAAAAGACAGATGAAGATTATAAAGTTACCAGAATCCGAAGGAGAAAAATTATGCCAGGTGAAAATCCAAATCAAACAATTTTATCAGGAAGAGACAAATTTCGAATTGAAACATTTCTAAAAATTATTAACACTTTGGGTGTGGACATCATCAAAAGAGCAGATGTTTATAATGATATCAATGATAAATTTGGAATGTTCAACCGTATCTCAATTAACTTCAAAGGAAGCATCAAAAGCAGCAAAAATATGGCCAGTCGTTACTTAAATGATTTTGAGGACAGCTTCCCATTTGAGTTTCAGCATTTTGTATTGTTTGTCAAACAAAACGCTTCATCTGACACTCACCCATCAGAAGTATTACAGGAAATTCCCAAATTGAGGGCTGTTTCCCCAAATACTTTCATCGCTTATCGCATTTATTTGTGTTTGATGTCGTCAAATGCAATTGGGGGAGCGTTCTTTTTCTAATTTGAACATGATTGAAAATGTTAAACGTCAAATGCTAACCCAAAAGAAATTGCAAAGTCTGTCATTGTTATGCATAGAAAACGATATTTTGTGGAATTTAAATAGTGTACTTGTGATTGGAAAATATAGTGATACAAAGCAGCGCAAACCTTTTGTAGACTGATGGTGGATAATTTTGTGATCAACTTTTGTAGATTAGTAGTGGACTGGTAGTTGCGTAATTGGTTTGGTGTAATTGTAGCAGCTTGGTATGTGTGTAAAACTTGCATTATTTGATTTAGAAATAAATGGTTTTATTAAGTTACATGACTCGAAAATTTGTCTTGTTTAGGGCCCAAGAATATTTTGGCTCCAGGGACCAAAAATCTTTAATACGCCACTGGCTGTAACCCAAGAACAGGTTTGAACGTGTCAGGAGCAGAAATTACATCATCTTACATTAGTTAAAACATTTTCTGCTGGGATACTCTCAGCTTTGGGGTAGATGCAGTTTTAATAATTTGTTCAATTTATCACCTATATACAAATATGATCAAAAATTGAGCCCAAATTTCTCGAAAACCTGACGTGACAGCAAAATTTCGTTATCATTTTCGTAATCAGAGATAAAAATTGCAAACAACTACTATCATTTGAGAAAATAAAATGTTGAACAGTGTAATCATTAAATATGTAGAACAATTCATTAATTAATAGAAAATGAGGCAAAAATTATACATATATATATATATATATATATATATATATATACACACACACACACACAGGGTGTTCTAAAATTACCGAGTAACCCTTTGTCTGACGATCAGTATTCGGACGTTGTAAACAATGTGTTCAAGTTGAAGGAAGGCATTTTGAATATCTAAAATAAACAATTATTGTTGCTTTTCTTATTGTTGCTGTATTTGAAATAAAACTGTTAAATATTGCATAATTTTTGTTGAGATAATGGATTCATATAAAAATTTACTAGAAAATTTTAGAACACCCTATATTATATATACACACACAATACTGGTAAAAAATCTGAGAATATCCCCAAATTTATTGACAATGTTACTGTAATAATAATTATATTGGGTGAATAGAAAAACATTTCAAGGAAATTGTTTTATATAGAAATAATATGTTACAAATTAAATCTGTACAAAATAAGACAATATAATCAATGTTTTGAATTTCCTCCCCTCCTCTTAATAGCACCAGAACATCTGTCTGGCACAGAAAACGCGCGTTTTCGGAAATAATCTTCTGGAATTTCAGTACAAATCCTCTGTAGAACATTTCATAATGATTCTAGGTTCTTTGGTTTTTCCTTAGCTACCTTTGTTTTCAGATATTTTTATTTGTTTCCAGTGGGATTAATGTCAAGGCTTTGTTTGAGGTGATCACTCCAAAAGTTTTACTTCTCCAGAAGCCTGTTTCTTATTTTACTATGATAGATAGCGCTTGTTTATTTCGGCTGTGTATTCTGGGTCATTATCATGCACAAATTCCAAGTTTTGTCCAATTAGGTGACGTCGACTGGGAAGGGCATGTCTGCTCAACCTTTTATAATACTGCTCCTTTTTCACTATTCCATCAGTTTTCACACCAGCGTCCCCTCCATTAGCAAATATACATCCTTAGATGATTATATACCCACCCGCACGTTCAAAGTCATATTATAATTGCACATTATATGCAGCATCTTAACAGTATTATATAGCGGGTTGACAAAAGTAAATAGACACCGCTGACATTGCGCAATATTTGTTAAAGAAGAAAGCAAACCAAACAAAGACGAGGTATTATGGTAAGGTAAGTGAAGGCAACGAATCCTTGATAGTTACAAGATGCCACATGGCAAAGGCTCGTGTGAATTGAAAGATTTCACCAAAGGACGAATTAATTATTGGCCTTTGAAAAGGTTTGGGTAGTCAAAGGGATATTTCACGTCGGCCTCGTATTCCACCGTCAGCCATTAACAGAGTGATTGTGCGGTTGAAGACAACCAACAATACAACAACATCCGGGCAGTCTATGTCCATCACAGAGAACGTTACATGCCTTCAGACGAATTGCAGTGATGAACCCACGACAACATGTTGGTGAATTGGCTGTGCAGGTGGGAGTTCGTTCTAGAACCGTGAGAAGATATCTCCACACTATGGGCTATCACTGTAGGGGGGGGGGGCAGAAGAAAGCCCGTGCTAACCCCTCACAACATTGCTCGTTGCAAGCGGTAGGCAGCATCGATGAAGAACTGAGACTCTGAGTTTTGGATCATCGTGATATTCAAAGATGAGTCTCGATTTGCCTCATTTCTTACAGTTAGCGTGTCTGGGTATGGAGACGTCCATTACATGAATTTTCACAGAACCACCTACAGCCTACACTGAAACGCAGAGGTATTTCTGTTATGGTGTGGGTTGTCATTTGGAGCACGGGACAATCAGAACTGGTAATGTGCAACGGAACCGTCAATTCCGCAAAATATCACAATATTTTGGAGGAAGGCCTGCTGGCACTTTATGCCAGTGGTAATCTGTCTCCATCACTCACTGTGCTTATGGAAGATGGTGCGCTTACCCACACAGCTCGTGCAACTCAGAGTGGTATGAAGCCCATGATATCGCACGCCTACCATGGACAGGTCAATCACCCGACATGATTTCCATAGATCATGTGTAGTATATTCTGGACAGTGCAATGAGGAGACGTCAACCAAAGCCTGATCTAGGGAAACCCTAGAAACAAAGAATAAATGTGTTTCCGTACCCCAAGATGACATTAAAAACTTAATCGATGGAATGACTCAGCGTGTTTTAGCTTTGTACAGGGCAAAGAGGGGTGCAACACGGTTCTAAACTGATTGTTTCAGTGGAATTACTTGTGATGTTGTAAAATGATTACACAGTAATAAAAAACAGATATCTAAGCATTCTGTCTACTTACTTTTGGCAACCCTCTGTAAATAATTACATAATACATTTAAATATATTTAATCTTATCTACTGTGTTTAGGAAATGCAATTAATCCCAATTCGAAATACATACAATATAATATAAAATTTGACTTCAAAGTCAAATATTAGATTACAGGTTTTTTCATTCAGTTAGAACGCGTTGCGGTTATTTAAATTAAATTAATTTCCGGTGCTTTGGTTACTCGATCTATACATAATTCGTTTTAAATTATATTCTTTACAACCTCAAAGTGAAATAATAAATAAAGGACTTATTTCACCTTTATTAGACTAATGTTATGAATTAAATATGTATCCTATAATTAAATATTTAATAACTGAATTTTCAGCGCTGGTAAAATAGCTGCAAAATGGAAACAAATACTGGGAATTAAAGGCATAAACCAAAACAACAAATTTCGAGCTAATTAATAAGGAAGAAAACTTTTATCGTAATTAAATAATAAAGAAAAGAATAATTAATTAAAGATAATTAAGAGAAAACAATAACAAAACTGTGATAACGGAAATAAAATAGAAAACGTACGTGGAAGGAACGAATCTTTTAAAACTTAAGAGAAAACGCATAAAAACAAAAGAAAATCCAAAAAGAAAAGAGAGGAAAAGAAAGAAAACAGAAATTACTTTATTATTTTCCCATTTGTAAAGGGAGGTTTATACTTTCAATGGCTTGAAATAATCCTGGTTCATTGAAAGGCTTCTTCTCAATAGTTATTTATATTTCTAATTTTCTCAAGTTAATAACTTCTTTAATAACAAACTTCAATTTAGTTGGATTTAGAGAAAATGAGGTTCAGTAACCTAAAGTTCAATTAGATTAAAGGGTAAATCGGCAAACAATGATTTTTTTTTTTTTTAGGGCAAGGCGGAAGGAGGAGAAGGAGGAGGAGGAGGAGGAGGAGGAGGAGGAGCTTTAAATGTGATCCCAAACCGCGCCTAATTAGCTTGAATTTAATACTAACGTTGCTCTTATTAATAACGTTTGTTTTTTAATAGAAAAATTTTGTATACCGTTCATAATTTTTATTTAAGTACGTGAAAAGTTATTTATAGTAATATTAATGTTTTCTGCTTCGCAGGGAGACTTCATTAGGACAGGGAGTACATGGTAGGGAATTGAGACTGTTGAAATTACTGTTGCTTTCACTATTTCTATATAAATTCCTTTATGAACCCTTTTCTGCCTATTTGCAAAATCTACGTTTTCATAATGAATCGCGCTTTGAAAATGGATAGCAAACACATGCTTTTACCTGTTGACATAAAACCTCATTAACCCTTTAAGGTCGGAATTTTTTGTAGGGTTAGATTACGAATGTTTGTATTTGAAACGCTACCAATTTGTAACGGTCGTCCTAAAAGGGTTAAACATCAATATTATCTTAACTTTAAACTTCAAAGAATCATTCTTGAAAGGATATTAGTGTGAATAAGATACTTCTATACATTAAAAAAAAAACATTAACTAAAAAAGTACATTAAATAATCTAAAAACCACAGAGATGCAGTCGCGCGCTCCGGAAAGCTACATTTTTCAATTTTATTTAGTTACTCCGATCATCAGATTAACATTTTTCGATATTTTTATCACGCTTGAAGTGAAAAAGCGTTTCAAGTTGTTCTCTTTTCACTGCTACACAAAATATTAAGATACCGCGCATCATCAAAAGCGAAGATGAATTGAATAAAGAACGTATAATAACCTCGATTTAAGGGCTAAAAATATTTCTTACAACGTCTGGATCATTACAATGAAAAATGGTCTATTCAAGACTTTAAAATTCCTTCAAACTTCACAATAAATCACAAGTGAGGAAATTTGAAAATCTTCATGCGGCATTAACTTTAAAAATATATATTTAAAGTTTAAAAGTCCATACATACATATATATATGCACTAAAATCACAAAATAACACGTGATCTTATTAATAAGCAAACAACCACAGGGAAAAGGAAACACAAAGTCCGAGCGCTTTCGTGATATATTCACATTATCAAGGAGGAACAGAAAATAGACAGAGATTACAAAGTAAATGAGTTAAATAGACATTGTGAATTTTTTGCTTGTCTATTTAACTCATTTACTTTGTAATCTCTGTCTATTTTCTGTTCCTCCTTGATAATGTGAATATATCACGAAAGCACTTGGACTTTGTGTTTCCTTTTCCCTGTGGTTGTTTGCTTACATATATATATATATATATATATATATATATATATATATATATATACACACACACACACATATATATATATATATATATATATATATATATATATATATACACACACACACACACACACACCTCACTGTATTTAATTAATACTGTATATGTTTCGAAAAGACATATAATAATAAAAATTTAGTCAGGAGGGCCAGAAACTGGCACAGCGCTGAGGGCAATTAATAAGGCCTATTGCTCTAACTCCTGCATCATTATTATTATCAACAACATCGGGATTCGAACCCCAACCTCAGTGTCTTCATTTCGCTTATAGGGAAACGGACGCTCTCCTTCATAGAATACTTTTGAAGCATTTTTTATTATATTTTCTTAATAGAAGAGAAATTTGTGTATTATTTTGGTTTCCAAAAATATTAGTGCATTGTGTATTATCGTCATACTTCATTAACAGTCGTTTAATTATCATTAACTATTATATTACGCGCACTACCATAATGTAGGTATAATGTATATACTTTAAGTGGTACTGGACGTTTGGTTATACAGTATATGTAGTGGCAGAGACCTTTTCAAATACTTTAGCGATGTTCCATCAACACAAACACGACCAAGATGACGTCACACAAGCACGACTAAGATGACGTCACATCGCGAGGATCCACTCAAAGCATGTCCGTATGTTTTGCCTCACACCTCAACCTCGTTACAAGGACTACTTCAAGCATTCCACGTCACCATCAAACCTCGACTCTCTCTCTCTCCGAAGAATAGTGACACGAGAGCTACTACCATGTGAACACCTTTTGTACAGGCCCCATTTTGGCCTGGTGTCATTCACCTAACTTTATATAAAGACTAATCATTACCTTGCGCGTTATTAATATTATTTTATTGAAGTCACTATTCAAGTGTACATCTAATTTCGACTGTAAACAACCAACTTACATTTTGTCTCATTTCATAAATCATTTATTTTGTTTAATAAAGGAAGAAAACTCATTCTGTCAATCAACCTAATTAATAACTTAATTAATAACATTATTTGATCTGAAAAGATCATGGTGACCTCCAGCCTTATCATTAACAGTCAGTCATTAGCAGTGAACCCTTATCATTATCATCATTATAATTATAGTGCCAACATTTACGCCATAAATTCGTAACTATATATATATAAATATATATATATGAAACGTCTACTCGACATCTCATTATGAACTTAACTTTCTGAAATGAATAATAGCTGTTTTGAAGTGTTTAATAGATATTTCAAATATCTGAAGACGCTGCTTAAAGGTTTCAAATATATAAAGACATATAAATTAAAAATTTAATTTGTGTAAAAGATAGTTTTCTATTCTTTGTGGCTAGACGCATGGGCATTGTGGTTAAAATATTTTGAAATTGTGACGTAGTTTATTTAGTGTTCGTATTTATGGGCTATCTCGAAAAGAGGAGAAAAATTATTAAATTTGTGCATTTATTCATTTATTTCATGTAGGCTTAGGTCTTCTAACTGTCTTTCATGCATTTATTAATTTTATTTATCATATTTGGCTAGGCCTTAGCTAGTAAAGTCTCTTAAGATTAAGAACCAGTCTGTGACCATGAACCTATCCTTAGACCTAGGCCTGTTGGTATATAGTAGGCCTACTTTAGGTTCAATCTCTGAGTTAGACAGCTTATACTTGAGAAAATACACTGATAAATTAAAAAAGGTTCGGGCTAGAATAACGGAAATGAATCAAGAACCGAGAGGTAAAATATTTTGAGGAAAAATTAGCTGCACTAGATATGTATCCACTTGAAAAATATTGACTTATAGGAGAACTAATTCGAGTATTTTAAATTGATAAATGGCTTTGATAATGTAAATTACAAGAAGTTATTTGATAGTGATAGAGAATCAGTTACAAGAAGAAATGGATATAAATTAAAAGTCAAGAGTTTTTAAGAGTAATGCTATGAAACAATTCTTTTCGGGTAGACTTAAACTTATATTAATCTACGATTGATAATATATTTGTAAATAGCAATGCCCTCGTAAATTCTGGAATTATAACCACTAACATCAGTGATCATTTTCCTACTTACGCTATATTCAATAACATTGTTCAGGTTGCGGACAAAACAACTATTGATTACAGAATATTCTCAGAGGTTAACAAAAGAAAATTTATTGGGGCTGTAGAAAATACTCGACTTGACTGTGACGAACCTTTAAATGACCCAGATCATATGTTTCAGTTCTTCTATGACACCTTATTCCATATTTTTAATATTTTGCTTTCCTTTAAGGAGAAAAACAGTTTCGCCCAAGTGTCGCAAATCCATGGATCACTCCAGGAATTATCACTTCAATAAAGAACAAAGATAAATTATTCAAATTGCAATTACAGAGCAAAATTCCTAAAATACAATATACTCAATACAGAAACAAATTAACTAAAATAATAAAATTGCAAAATATAACTATTATAACAATTAATTTTCCAAACATAAAGGAGACATGAAAAACTTGACAACCATAAACAATCTTCTCGGAAAACAAATTAAGAAAAATTCAATAGAGAAATTAAATGTTAATAATAAAGAAATTACTGATGATACTGCTATTGCAGACGCTTTAAATGCAGATTTTACTTCAATAGCGGATAAGCTTCGTTCACAATTAATAAATAATGATCACTCACCTCTAGAATATATGCCACCCAGCCCACTAAATTCATTTTCTTTTGTTCCTGCTACCTCTACTGAGGTCCAGAATATTATTGGTAAATTAAAAAGTAGAAAAAATAACATTCATAACATTCCTGTACCTATATTGAAACTTGTTAAAGATAACACTGGGCAACACGTATTTTATTGAATGATATCTGACACTTGATTCTAGGTAATTTGGGTGCGCTGAATACGAATTTCAACTCGGTTTGGCTCTATCAGGTCCTGATTCTTGTCGACAGCCTATGTGCCATTTTCCAGATTTTTCAAATTAGGACTAAAAAATTAAGTCATGTGTTAAATTTTTTTTTCAAGTTTCATGAATACAAGCAGTTCAAACTACAGTAAAATTACATTATAACGATAGAAATGACAAAATAAAAAAACAAACAGATATGAAGCTTTCACTGTGGCAAAAATTTTCTTTTGTAAGACTTTCTAGCGTATTTGCTTGTTGATGGCAGGTCTCTTTTCAAGCACCAGCAGTAATCAGCCATCATGTGGGAATCCCAGCGGCCTTGGTACCGTTCCTCCATAATTTTATATCTTGGTGGAATCTCTCCCCTTGTTCGTCACTTACATCACCTAAATTACTTGGAAATTGGTCAAGATGGCTATTCAAAAAATGCATTTTTATGCTCATATTGCAACCTAACTCTTTGTAGTCCCTTAAAAGTTTTTTTACGATTTCTTCGTAGTTATCTGCCCTATAATTGCCTAAAAAGTTTTCTATCAAGTCCACGAATGAGAACCAGCCATTTTTTTCGCGTTCATTCATGACATTAGGAAAATTGCTGTCTTTAATCATTGTTCTTATTTGTGGACCGTCGAAAATTCCCGCCTTGATTTTTTCATAACTTAAACTTGGAAATTTTGAAGTTATGTATTTGAAACACTCGCCGTTCGTATCTAAAGCTTTTACATATTGTTTAATGAGGCCTAGTTTTATATGCAGAGGAGGAAATATGATTTTATCTCTGCTCACTAAAGGTGGATTAATTACGTTTTTTTCTCCGACAGTAAGTGATGTTCGTGCTGGCCAGATTTGTTTGAAATAATGTTCTTCCTTGGCTCTGCTGTCCCATAAGCAAAGGAAGCAGGGATATTTAGTATACCCTCCTTGTTGTCCTAGCAGAAAATTAACCATTTTTAAGTCAACACATATGATCCACTCGTGCTCCCTATATTTGATAAGATTTAAAACCTTTTCTATATGTTCATACTTTTCTTTTAATTTTGTTGAGTGCCCAATCGGTATCGAGCCGTATAGATTGCCATTATGCAACAACACACACTTAAGACTTCTTTTCGAACTGTCTAAAAACAAGCGCCAATCATTTGCATCGTAAGACTCAACCCCCATCTTCTTTAACAAACCAACTATGTCGCAGCAATATACTAAACTATCCTCTGTTCTAAAATATTTAACAAGTTCTTCTTCTTTTTCTGTAAAATGAAATGTATGTGTTTGAAGTAAGCAAGTTTTTCTCTTTAAGTCTTGAAGCTAAAATTTCCGCAGCCTTTTTTGGCAAATTTAGATCCCTTACAAGATCATTCAACTCGGCCTGGTTAAACTTTTGCGGATCGTTTTGACTTTCAAATACGCTGGGGTCAAAATCGGTGTCTGACTCCTCAAAGTGCATAACAATATTTTCAGGAACATCTTCAACTAATTCTTGAGTTGGCAGACCCTTAAATTTTGGAATGGGGATCTCATTTGAATGTAGCACAGGTCGTATCGCGGTGTCGAAATTTGGGTACTCGATACAATGTTTATTTTTCTTAGTGAAGCCCGAAGTCTTGACAAAGCAAAGGTAGCAATCGTCTCGTGGTTAGTAGGCTCTCGCCACACCTGATATGGAAAAAAAATTGTAAAGCGTTAACAAAAGCGACGAGAGACTTGTTTTTATGAATTTTATCAAAAGTTATCACCCAAACATTTAACATTTCTATGTGTTTCAACCTTATGCAATATTTGAGATTCTTATAAACATTTTCTGTAAATTTTTGTTTATGTACCTAAGTTACAATTACATTTAGGTAAGTTACAGTATACTAGTGATTAAATTACGTAGTTTTAAAATCATAAACTTACCATCGGAACTCCAAAAGGTATTTTTGAATCCGAACCCTTCGTCCAATGTCGCAGTCTTTCAATGCATATAGTGCAGGCTTTATGTGGAGCCCACGATTTATCTTGGTCCCCGTTTTATGCCAAAATAAGCTAAGTAAGCTCTTTTTACGAAGTCAGTTATATTTGCTCGTTGATGTGGAAGTGTAAAATTTCCACATTATAACAGAAGGAATCAGGGTTGTTTTTGCATTTGAACTTTCTAGTGCTTGATGACATATTGCTTGATTGTTCTGCCAATTTGTAAAGGTATTTAAAGCCCTTAATTCATATAAATTTAAGAAAATCTGAAATATAAACACAAAAATTAGTTTAAATAGGTACTTATTATGAAATAGGTACTTACAATCTATGAAATTAAACTAGAAACACGGATGAGTAGGTACAATATAAATTACGTCTAATTAAATCAACTATATTAAATCACGATGACAAAATTACTCACTAAATCATATGCCAATTCAAAATGTTAATGCCCAAACTTAATTAACTAACTCAACTGACTGACTGACTGACTGACTGATTGAATTGACTGATTAACTCTGGAAACGAGTCGCTTTTATATATTTTAGTTGTCCCTCTAGAATACTCTACAGAGAACAGGAACGCTCGAGAAAATTTTAGAATTCTATGATATTTTTAGCTTAATTTACTAATATTAAAATGGGTTAAAAATGACAAAATTAAAAATATTTTTAGGGTGTTACATATAAAAATATACATAATACAACAATACCATAACAATAGGTACAAATACCTAGATAAAAACCTAGTTGCATAATGTGTAACTGCAAAAAGACTTAGCGAGTATTGAGAAAAAAACCTTTTTATGAATACGACGAAAGAGGAGGGGTGTTGAGCAAAATCAGGACCTGATAGAGCAAAACCGAGTAAAAATTCGTGCTCAGCGCACCCAAATTACCTAGAACTAACTGTCAAATCTAATTCAATAGACAAAAAGTTGAAATTTGTTCCCCAGTGTAATATCTGTAACTTTGGCTAAAATTATCAATCAAAGTATTTCCAAAGGAATATTCCCATCAATGCTAAAAACTGGTTGTATAACACCCTTTTTAAAGGGGGTGATCCTACACTAGCAAAAATTACAGGCCGGTGTGTTCATTATCTGTGTTCAGCAAAGTTTTTGAAAAAATTGTAAAAAGTAGAATGCAGCGATATTTAGAATCCTACAATTTATTATCTCCAAATCAATATGCTTCCCGTAATAATAAAACAACGGAAATGGCTATTTTAAATCTTATGGAAAATGTAAATATAGCTAAGGAGAACAAAGAAAAATGATATCAATATTTATGGATTTGAGTAAGGCGTTTGATGTAATAGACCATAATATTTACTTAATAAATTATATTGTTACGGCTTTAGAGGAGCAATCAGTGATTGGTTTAAAAGTTATTTGTCCAATAGATATCATTTTGTATCAGTAAATAAGGTTTGCTCAACTAAAGCGCTTGTCAAACATGGTGTGCCACAGGGCTCAGTTCTGGTCCACTGTTATTTTTATTATATATAAATGACTTCCACGTTCATCTGATATACTGAACTTCATAATGTTTGCAGATGATACAACTGTCTCTTTTTCTTGCAAAGATGTTAATACAGCTAAGAATATATTTCATTCAGAATTCATCAGTGTAATGAAATGGTTGACCACCAATAAACTCTTCCTAAATACCAGTAAAACAAATTTCATGATTTTTACTAATAAAAGAAATGTATATCTGATGAACTTAATGTTAATGAAATCGCCATAAAGGAGTGTACTGTAACAAAATTTCTTGGTGTAATGCTAGATAAGAATTTGCAATGGAGTGATCATGTAAATTATATCGCGAAAAAGATTTCAAGGAGCGTTGCTATAATGTTTAAACTTAGAAATGTAGTCCCTAAACAAGTTTTATTGACTCTTTATCATACTCTTGTTCTTCCTTATATAACATACTGCACCCTTGTTTGGGGAAACTCCGCTAACAACGCATTAAATGGTATCTTTGTCATCCAAAAACGAGCAATAAGGTTATTATCTGATGCTGATTTCCTTGATCACTCTCGTGCATTATTTAAAGAGCTAAACCTACTAAAGCTCAACGATATAACCAAACTGGCACATTTTATTTTTATTTACAAGTGTAAGAACAAAATCATTAATTTGCAATGGGTAAATATATATTTTGTAACTCATCAAGAAATCCACTCGTATCAGACAGAAATAGATCAAAGCTTATTATACCTCAATTTAGATGTCTTCATCTCAAAAACTACCCATTTTCATTGGATTGAAACTATGGAATGACTTGCATGCCGATATAAAAATATTGTGATGTAAATTTGTTTAAAACCAAGTTGAAATCCCGATTAATAATGGCATACTAACAAAAATCTAGGATTAATGTCCACTAATATTGTTAATATTGTCCATTAATATTGTTTAATATTGTAATACATGTTTTAACTATTAATAATACTTATACTTATTTATTTATTTATTATTATAATTAATTAATAAGAACTAGCTGCGTATTTTAATAAGAGCCCAGTAAAGCCTAAAGCTTAAGGGCTAAATTAAATAAAAAATAAATAGTCGAGCTTCACAATTATTCATGTCATTGTAAATTGAAAAAATGTATTTATTTTATTATTATTAATAAAGGTTATTCTATCTATCTATCTATCTATCTATCTATAAACTTTCTTGAATTAGATATTTTATTATCAGACAATTCATTAGACATTTCATTAGACACTTTGGATGTCTTTTTAATCGTTTAAAAAACTGGGATAAGTTAGACATTTCAATTGACTTACTGAAATGCCTAACCGAATGTTTAACTAATGTGAAACGTCTAACGCATTAGACATTTCAAAATTAGCAAAACTGGGACATGAAACGTCTAACGAAACGTCTACTTCTATTTAGAGCAGTGGTTCTTAACCGGGGGGGCGCGCCCCCCTAGAAACAGGAATTTCTCTAATTGTATTTGTTATTCTCTTAACGAGAGCATGGGCTAATATTGAGAAGTTATTGAGAATGTTATTTTGATTGAAGGGGGGCGTGGAGGGAAGGACCAATTCCTAGAGGGGGCATGGTAGTAAAAAGGTTAAGAACCACTGATTTAGAGTGTATGCGTTTTAAGGATTGTTTCACCTCCTTCGCAATAGCAAAAGTAATCGTTTTTGTTCATGATTTCGTCTCTCTTCTTCTCCTATGGGGTGTGGACCCGTTTTTCCGGGCATTCGCCCTTGGCCCCTCCTTCCTGCATAAAAAAATACCGCTGAACCCCATTGTTGCTTAACTTCGCTGATCTACGGGAAGCGGTATTGCGACAGTAGCCACGATTTACCCCTAATCCTAATGTTATCCGGGTTATACATGTGCATGTCAATCATTTTATCAAATAATCACAAGGTGGCAGTACAAAATATGGGAAATGCCGGTAGGAGACGAGCGAAAAGAAGTGATTTCAAAATAATTTTAAGGTTACAGTTTCTTTGAAAAAAAAATTTAATATCTCGGCCTACTTTATATGCTGGATGTGTCCGCCGCCTTTTTGGATGAATAGGTGGAGGCTCATCGATGCATGTTCGCGTTCGCACGCTTTAGCATCTCTTCTGTTATCGTTTGAGTGCAAGGGGCGATGATATTCTCAAGAGCTTTGAGGTCTTTCGGTATTTGTGCAAAATCTTCCTTTGAGGTATCGCCAAAGAAAGAAATATGGTAATTTGTCTGGGGATCGAGGAGGCCACAGAGTTTGGTGAATCAATCCCATAAATTTCATGCAGCATTTCCGTTGTGGTCACTGTGTAGCCGTGTAGGTCGTGGCACTGCATTGTTGAAAACAAGCTTTCCTCTTGTTAATTACCAGGTGAATTACGCACTGTTGGATTAGATCTTTGTAATGTTCAACACGTACTCTCTGGTCTTGATAAAGAAAGAAGATCCGATGATACTTCGTTGTTATCGTTACTCGAAATATGAAGCCATCGTACGTACGCATAAAAATGGGAGTATGGGCCTAATGATTTTGCGTACGCTTGCGTACATGAGAGGAATGGAAGGTAAAGCCCAGGTAGGTACGTACGAATGTGGTATTCAATGGTAATATTATCCATGATAGCGGCTGTCCAGAATGTGTCAGGTCTCAGTAGACATGTGACTTTATTTATAAATTTATAATATGTCTTTGAACATCAACGTCACATCAAATAATTAATTTCTTTAATGTTCCTTATATACTGTATTATTATATTCAAACATTTTATTGATAAACAGTTTAGTTCAGCTGCCAGATAAGTTCAGCAACCCACACAATCCAATCTTGTATTCAAATGTTCCGGAATATTTTCTGAGGTCCTGCGCACCCTTCGATTAACTTTCTGTAGGTTTTATCTTTATTTTTTATGGTAACGTAAATGTCACTTAAATGTGAGTTTTATTGCATAAACCAAAACACACTTTTATTAAACAACCACTCCCTGTTCGAGGAAACGGAATATATTCACTGACTACTATTGATAAATAATTACACATAAGTACGTGCTGAGAATTGGTCGTTGAGATCGGAGGAGGGATAAAAAGGCCGGAGTACGTAAACAGAGGGGAAATTTGAAGGATTTGGCTACATATAAGGGGAGAGTAGTGCAAAATTGCATGTGATTTTTTGTGTACATAATACTGTACAGCAATGGACCCTCTGGCGCTGCCTTGAAGTTTTATTGCGAGTACTGAGCAATACTCAATTACTGGAAGGACTAGCCTCTTCCATAGTTTTAACATAATGTTTGCTTTTCTGCTGTCGTAGCTCTTCCAGATAATTCCCATTACTTTTCTAGCTGTTGTAATTTTGATGTGATTCTGTGAATTCTGTATCCGATGACATTATTACTCTAAGACAAGATCCTTCCACTTGTGGGTTTAGTCTCACCTTGTAAGACAGCTGACGACTTCTGAGACATCAGATTTAACTCCACTTACTACCACTCTTTGTATTCATTTGGTCAGAAAAATAAATATATATTGTCTTCACTTTTCAATAGTTCCTGTATTCTTAAGTTTGTGTGCTATAATTCCACGATCACCTTTATCGAAGGCTTTAGAAAAATCAGTATATATTACATCTATGTTTTGTCCTCATCACAATGTTTCCAGTATTTACTCTTGGTGGTCTAATAACTGTGATAGGCATGATCTTCGAACTGAATAAATTCTTTTCTTATAGGTAGCATAGTATTGTTTATTTTTTTATCAAGTGTATGGTGTTTGTTGATAAGTGTACCGTACAGTACTTGAGTAGGTGGCTGGGAACCAAGCCCCATTTTCCCCATAAGGTTTGTTCATCGGTAGCTCACAAATTCATAAGTTCGCGAGGGTCTCAGAAACGTAACTCGCAAACTTACGGTGTTCTATTGTATATATATATATTAGTACTGGGACTGTATTTTATAAGTGAAATGCACCGGTATGGTGTTTTTCCCGTGAAACTCATCGCTTGCTGCTCTCATTTTAGGACGAGTCAAAGCACGGATAAATGAGGTGAAATCAGAATGAAATTTATTAAATACTTTAATTGTGAGCATCCAAATCGGATTTTGCTCGAAGCGAATGCAGGAGACGGGGAAATCGGGGGCTGGGGAATTCGCAGGTTCAGATTGGTTGTATGGAACCTCTCTCACTAATACTATCAACTGGATTAATTCTAATGAATATGGAATTATCAGTAATAGCTGGTCTGAAATTGTTATCTGAAAAAGTAATGGATTTGGAAATGCGATTCTATCGATTTATGGCCAAAAGAATAAGACTGATGGTAATTTAGTATTCGGGATTAGCGTAGAAATGCGTCGAGAGAAATGGTTCCCGTAGTCGTTTCTAATTCTAAATTATACATGTTTAATTAATAGGTCATATTTATATTATACATATTAACTCCAACATTAAATTATACTGCTTAAAAATTCTGTATATACAGTATACAGTATATATCTACAGTATATGAAGCAACAGACGCCTTCAGAAACTTTCGCGATTTCTACCTTCATAATAAGCCCATTGTTTCCATCGACACAGCCGCGACCAAATGACGTCACATCGCGAGACTTCCTCAAGCTTTCCTTTTCTGTTGTGAACGTCACACCTTGCGCCTCTTGCCTCGAAGAAAAACCTAGTAGTACGTTAGATCTCATCATGTAACAACGTTGTAACAGGCTCCATTGGCCTGGTGTTATTCACCTAACTTTATATTAAGAGTTTCATTTCCTTGCGCGTTATTGTAATATTGAAGTCATTATTCAAGTGCACATTTATACATTTCAACTGAACTTGCATTCGTTGTCAACTTGCATTCAAACAACTGCAACGTTTATTTGTCTCACTTATATATGATAATTTATTTTGTTTAATAAAGGAAGAACACTCGCTCTATTAATTTCCTAATTAATAACATTATTGATCTGAAAGATCTGGTGACCGTAA
Source organism: Bathynomus jamesi (assembly GCA_023014485.1). Taxonomy (NCBI): domain Eukaryota; kingdom Metazoa; phylum Arthropoda; class Malacostraca; order Isopoda; family Cirolanidae; genus Bathynomus; species Bathynomus jamesi. Next base: position 53,436 of record JAJOZX010004088.1, on the reverse strand, counting down.
TATAAAATATAAGCAATCATTAATAAACGCAAAAGTTCACTTTTTTATGTGGAGGTCGAAATGTGACAATAAAACCTACACTAATAGACGGAGTATATTTCCACAACAGTTTCGATGCCCACTGGCATCCTCTTCGGGTGGATATAGAAAAACAAATGAACAAAAGTGAGTAAGGAAACAATCCAGGAAAGGTAAGGAACATTCTAGAAGGACAGAGACCATTAAGAAATTCACACCTAGGTTAGATCACGTATTCCAATTCATATTTAAATTTAATAGAGGGAACAAGATTATCTAATGACTGAAAGAAAGTATCAAAGTCGTTCCAGTTGTCAGGCCAAAATGAGAAAATAATATCATCTACATAATGAAACCAAATTAACTTACTGGGACATATTGTTTGTAACATTTCCGACTCATAATATTCCGTGTATAATGTATTCAGTATTGGGGATAAAGGGGACCCCATTCCCATACCAAAGCGTTTTAAATAAAATTCCTCACCGAAGGAGAAGGCATTATTGGTGACACAGAGTTTTATCAATTCTAAAAATACGAGTGTGGGCATGCCAAGTTCTACATTACATGTTGGCAATTTTCTACCTAAAAAAACTAAGTACATCATCAATGGGAACTTTTGTAAACAATGAATGAACATCAAAACTGATCATTCTTCCACGCTTTAAATCTAAGGACATAACTTTATTGATAAAATCATAGGAATTAGTGATGTGCGAGCCAGAAAATTTACCAACTAATGGGGACAATTTATCTGCAAGAAATTTAGATAACCTGTAACTAAAGGAACCACTGTGTGAAATAATAGGACGGAGCGGTATATTATTTTTATGGGTTTTTGGATAAATTGTAAATGTGGGGGAGTTTGGGGTTAATCTGTAGAAATCTTTTAGGGTCAATCGCCGGGACATTCAAAGATTTGGAACATTTTTAAGGATTTAAAATATCCTGAGTGGTTTATCAGAAAGGCGTATTTTAAAGCCAGGAAATCTTTTTATACCCCTCGGGAACCTTTAGTTAACCAAAAACAATATTTGGGTTTGCCTTACATTTCCGGCTTAGAAAGTATAAAACCTTTGACGAAAGATTTTAGGTTTGATTTGACTTTCAAATATTCGTCTACTGTAAAAAGTAAATTGGTTATGAATAACTTTGCAAAACAGGAGAAAGCTGGTGTCTACAGCATTCCCTGTAAAAATTGTGATTCAGTATATGTAGGAGAAACTGGAAGAAATATTGAAATTCGTATTAAAGAACATAAATATGCCTTCAGATGTTGTAACACTAATAATGCAATTTTTTATCACACCAGCCAAAATAATCATGCCATAGATTGGGAATCAAGGAAGTTACTTTATAAGTGTAATAATTATGTCAAAAGAAAAATAATAGAATCTGTATGTAAAGAACAAGAAGATAATTTTAATTTGTGTGAAGGTACTTATAAGCTTGACCCTTTAATGAGATTCTTAGTTAAAAAATCCCTTCCGGTGTCGGGTGAACGTGATCTAACGTAGGTGTGAATTTTTAATGGTCTCTGTCCTTCTAGAATGTTCCTTACCTTTCCTAAATTGGTTCCTTACTCACTTTTGTTCATTCGTTTTTCTGTATCCACCCGAAGAGGATGCCATTGGGCATCGAAACTGTTGTGGAAATAAACTCCGTCTATTAGTGTGGGTTTTATTGTCACAAAGCAATCATTAACATTAAAATAGCTTAACTTAATTACTTAATTAACATTATTATTATTGTTATATTGCCAATGTGGCAACTATAAATTGGTAACACACATACATATATATATATATATAATTATATATATATATATATGAAGTAGACATGTCACATATGGATGTATGACAACACACACAAATATACAGTATATATATATATATATATATATATATATATATATATATATATATATATATATGTGTGTGTGTGTGTGTGTGTGGTGTGTGTGTGTGGTGTGTGTGTAAACAGACAATATACACTTAAACTGAAGAAAATGCCAGTCATTCGATACTGAAATAAATAGTGAATAGTGAACGCTGAAACTGACGTTCGTGAGTAAATTTAATTTCTTTCCTTCAGAACACGTGATGGACATCATAAATATATTATTATTTTATTCGCTTCAGTTCGAATCGACTTTCAATTTAAATGTGCAATCCATTGGGACAAAAGTACATATAAAATGTTATATATATATATATATATATATATATATATATATATATATATATATATATATATATATATATATATATACAGGGTGCTTAAATTTTTTTTTACCGCTTATCAGAGCCGGTCTTAGCCAAAATGACGCCCTATACATGCCCTAAAGATTGTATTCATGCAATCGATAATTTTTACGAGGGTCTTTTGGCGCCCTCAGGGCAGTTGCGCCCCGGGTGGTCGCCCCGTTCGCCCGCCCATAGGGCCAGCTCTGCCATATGGCGTTAATATGTCATTTCTTACCATTTAGTGTTTGTGTGTCTTCTTTTTTTTGTTTATGTAAGTATGTGTGTTTATTTGCTTGTTTTTTAATAATAACGTCGTTTTTTTCAGGATTGTGTGAATGATTAATGAATGAATCCTATTCATTGGAAATAGGTGCTTCAAAAAATGTTACCACTTTTATTAATCACTAATCACGTTAATCACTCACACAATCCCTGAAAAAAACCCGACATTATTATTAAAAAAACAAGCAAATAAACACAAATACTTACATAAACCAAAAAAAAAACCCCACAAACTATAAGTGGTAAGGAATGATATATTAGTGCCATATAAGTGGTAAATATTTTTGAAGCACTCTGTATATATATACACACATGGAGAAATAGATGTTAAAAAAATGAATGTAAGGAATATGTAGAATGTGTATAAGAAATGTTTAGTGACAACAGCATCTGATGTATGTTGGCGTGTACGAAATGGAGTAAAGAGAAAGGTGACTAACCACAGGGGGGAACGATGAGGTGAAGAATGTAGCGAAAAAAAAGAAGAGAGTCTGGCAAAGAATATTACAAACGCAGCCTGGCAATAATAAAAAGAGAAGATGAGTTTTTACAGAGAATACAAGAATAATTTAATGGCGTAATAGAGAGACTTAAAAGAATTGATGAAGACTTGAGAAAGGAATGAGCAGTATGTGGAGAACAAAAAGTTATTCTGGAAAGAGGTGAGGAAGTGCAAAAGTCACATGATGCAATGGCTAGTAATAAAAAATATAAGAATGGCAATGTTTTTGTACAAGATGAGCAAATACGTGAGAGAGTTTAAGGTTTTTAGTGAGCTTATATAGGGAACCGTGAATGTAAGGAATGTGAATGCAGTTGGTTTTGGTAGTGTGTGTAGAAATTTATACCAAATAGTGGAAGACGTTAAATTAGAGAAGTTAAACGAGCGGTATACAAACTTAAGAAATGGAAATCGTCAAGAATTGATGGAGTACTCGTATGTAGTAGAATGATTAAATATGGAGGTAAAATGTTGTTTGAATGGCTGTGGAATATATGTCAAAAAGCTTGGGAAAGTGGAAGTGTTCCAGGTGAGTGGACAAAATCTATACAGTAATTGTAAAACTGTATAAAAACTAAAGGTGCTGAAGTGAATGTAAAAATTACAGGAGTATAATTTTGAAAATAGTATAGTTGGAAAATTATCCGGAAGAGGTAGAGCTGTGGTAAAAAAGATTTTGGATCCGTTGACTGGAAATGAACAAGTTGCCTTGGGGAAGGTAGAGGATGTGTTGATTAAGTGTTACTGTAGTAATGAAACAGCTGACTGAAAAACTAAATAATAAGAAAACTGTCGAGAGTACGATCAAATGACTAGATTTGCCTTGTGGCAAGCGCTTAGAATGGTGAGTTAATTGTTGACTAAATGCAATGAGAAGTTTTTACGTGCTTCTGTGTTTTTACGGTGCTTCTGTAAGAGTTAAGGGGAATTGAGTGAATGATATAATAATATTAATGTCGGGGTATGAAGAGGCTATGTGGTGTCACCATGGCTGTTTAATATGTATATGGATAGGAGAATGCGCAAGATGAAGGCAATGATCCCAGAGAGAGAAGCAAACCTGAATTTGGAAGAGAATGAGTGGTAATCACATCTAATGTATGCTGATGACGTGGTGCTTCTGGGTGAATTAGAGAAAGAATTAAGGAGAGAAGTGACAAGTTTTGCTGACGAATGTGAAAGATTATTAAAGGTGATATAAATAAAAATAGGGTTCTTTTCGTTGAGAGAACAGGAGAGTCAGTATGTAATGTTGTGGTGAATGGAGAAAATTTTGGGGGTTGTAAAAGTATTTAAATATCTGGGGTGTTTGATTGGCAAACAAGTCACAAGTTCACTGGAACTGAAAGTAGGGTGAAGCAAGGCAGGGAAGTCATGGGCGTGATAAAAGTCTTGGTGGGAAGAAAGTGCTTGAGAGTAGATGCAGCAAAAGGTTTACAAGAATGTGTATTTGTGCCAACACTGATGTATAGATGTGGGTCACTTGCTGAACATGATAGTTCACTGTAAAAAGCGATAGCAGTTAAGCTAAATAATTTAAGAATCATGATTAGTGTTAAACGGACTGACCATATGAGAAATGGGAATATTCGTGAAAGGTGTGCAGTGAAAAAAGTCATTAGAGCTGAGAATAGGTCATAAAGTAAGTTATTCAACCTAATTTCGCCTATAGAACAACCAACGTTGAATACTAAATGAATATGACTGACCATCAATATATATATATATATATATATATATATATATATATATATATATTAGAAAGTAGTAGCGGTGGCGCACTCACCCTGAGGATTTAAAAGAACAGAAAGACATTTCTCCATTTATTGTAAATTTATTGTAAATGTTTGATTTGAATACCACTTAATACGAAGAGATAGCTATATAAACAGTTGACTATATTGAGAAACATTTCTTTCCGGCAGTTTAGTGAACAATATATTATAATTAATATATCATAAGCCTTATTTATATCGAGAAAACAGCTACTGTCCTAAATTTGGAAGGTTTTATTTTGCGTGTACCATCGGTTCTAATAATAGGAATACACTATGCTGTAATTTAGATTACCGATGGTATATGTTTTGAGCTGAACTGTAACTTCTCATTGAGGTCTTATGCGTTGTTCTCTAGCAGAACCAGGAATTTGCTTGATGGACGGGAGAATCTTTCCTTCCAGCCTTTCTTTTCCATGCAGTAGCCAGAAGGTTTCCTCAACCCCGACTTACCTTCTGGAAATAAGTGTTTTATTCAGTTATTAATATTTTTTAAAGTTTCCTTTTCAACTGCGGTTATTTTTATTTCTTCCGGCGTTTGATTCAAAATCTCACATCTTCTCCCTAAAGCTGAAATTATTTTGCCTCAAAGCAGGTTTTCCATTTTTATTCCGGATGCTGCTCGGTCTTCCCCTTTGGTTTTCAACTTTAATTTGTAATTTAATAAGTTTTAACGTGAAATTAGGTGGAAATGTTTTAGTAATTTTCCATGTGTATAGCATATATATATATATATATATATCCCTTTCTCTTCTTGCTATATTTTCAGATTACAAATATATTTTTTTTTATATACACTTGTATGCATCGAAATTGCTTCTTTCTTTTTCACAAAAGGATTTGCTTCTATTTCTATCGAGTACAGACCTACTTCTCGAAGCCTTTCCCAGCAATCTAGGTTTATATCAATTTTTTTGGGGGGGGGGGGTTCAAGTGTGTCTATATTTCTTCCAGTTTATCATTTTATTTTTTTTTATGTTGGGACGTAAATCCCAAGCCACGTACTACTGTACTTTTGGTACGATCAAAGTTTTTAACAAGAAAATTATTACTTTTTTGATTCTGCCATTAAAAGTTACGAGTATTCATCCTTTTGTCTTTTTATCTACATATTATTACAATTTTAGTTTGTTTTCTTATGTTTCTAAATGAGAATTTTCTTCGTTTGTGAAAATCACATTTAATTGTTTTTTATTATTTGTATCTTTGTTGTATTTAGTAGGTACCCATCTGCTAAAAATAAATTTACCTTCTTTTCTCTAATGATTGTTTGTATGTAGATTTTGCTTCAGTTTTTAGAATTCATATTTTATCTTCTGTCTTCTTAAGTTTATTAATTTTGATGCCTTGACGAAAATGAAGTTACTGTGTCGTATTGCTATTCGTTTTAGTCATAATGATTAAACAGGAAAGTGAGTAAACCTGGTACTGATCGATGTGTCTCGATACTATTGCTTCAGTTCTTTCAACTCTGGTTTGCTAGTAAATTACTTATCCAGATTTCGTTTTTGCCCTTTACATTTTCACTTCATGGCGTTCTCTCAGCTGAACTGTTCATATATTTGTTTTGGACTATTGACAAATGACTTATCAGATTTTGCTTCTTTTAGAAGTGATTATTTTACTTATTTTAGTAATTTTATTAGTTTCACTTTCTTCTTTTATCGTCGTCATAAGCGTTTTATCGTCATAAGCGTTTTATCGTCATAAGCGTTTTATATGAATTTTATTTTGTCATTGTATTCACTTTCGCGGCTGTTCTTTCTTATTTAAGTATTTTATTCTTTACTTCCTTTTCTTGTTTTATTTTGTCTATATAGTTTCCATATTTGTAATACTTTCTTCTCTTCGAGAGAGAATAAATCATTTCTTCTTTGTTTTGGATCACCTGAAGCTCAGGGCCCCCCAGCCTTCTTCAGTTAGTCTTATAAGGCTAACTAACGAAAATATCATGACTTAACCTAACCAATCGTCAAGGGCGTACAGTTGACCTAACGACTGTTTAGGTTAAGTCGTGATATTTTCGTTAGTTAGCTTTATAAGGTTACCTAACGAAGGCTGGGGACCCTGATCGTCAGGTGATCCTTTGTTTTTTCTACGAAAGTTCAAGTTTTAATTAAATGACTTACTACAAACACTACAAATTTTTCTATTTTTTAACGTTTAAATTTGCCGACACTTATAGGAGGGTCATCTTACATCTTAGAACACAGAAAACAAAGACTTCCCGCAACCTTCTACTATGCATAGAAATATAATCTTCTATTGTCTCAAATCACTCAAAAAAGAAGTTTTGAAAATTAGTTTTTCTATCTAAAGATTTTGGTTATTTATTTATTTTTTTTGGTTATTTATTTTATTTAAAAAGAGATTTCTCCGTGAAACAGTAAAGACTTTTAACTTCCTGTATAAGTGTTCCCCAAATTTATATGATAATAATAATATTATAATACACTGGTCTGTATACAAATACTCTACTACTACTACTACTACTACTAGTACTACTACTACTACTACTAATAATAATAATAATAATATAATACTCTGATCTATATTATTATTCTTTTACATAATGTAATATTATTTACATAATGTAATATTATTTCCTTAGTACTTCAAGGTCTTGTAGAATTCTTTGCTTTGAAACTTCTATACTCATTCATTCTTATGGCATAAAGGTGATGGGATAACTCAACAATATCTCTGGTATATGTAATTTTCACTATATATATCGGGTGGTCCGAAAAAAATGACGCATTTTTTAAAAATGAATATCTCAGTAACCCCCTTCCTTATCATGACAATTTTTATATGCAAGATACTTTCAAACTTCTTTTTTTGAATGCAAGAAACGGAATTCTGATATCTTTTATAGTTTTCTCGCAATTAACAAAAGTAACAACATGGGTCAAAAAAACGAATATCATGAGAAAGGAAAAATTTAATCAGAAATTTAACTAATTAATTTACAGTAAATGATCGATTGGACCACCACTCTGTTGACACACTAATCTAAGTCTTTTCTTCCACACAAAAACAATACTTCTTACTTCATTAATGCCAATTTCTTGCCAAGATTCAAGTATTTTACTTTTTAATTCTGATTCGGTGAATTTTTCTCGTCGACCTCGGTAAACCTTCTCTTTTAGTAACTCCCAAATTGAGTAGTCCATAGGATTACAATCTGGGCTTTGTGGTGGCCACTCATTTTTCGTTATTAATTTTGGTGTATTGCTAATCAGAAACGACTGTGTGGCGTAGCTTGTATGCGACGGTGCTCCATCTTGTTGAAATATGAAATCATTTTCTTGATACAGGCGACGACAATCCGGCAACAATTTTGTTCTTAAAAGTTCAATGTAATTTGCAGAATTCACCTTTGTCTTTTCAGTTTCAATAAAATGAACATCTGTCTTGCCATTCCAAGAGACCCCTGCAGATATCATAACCTTTTTGGAGAATCTTGACGTTTCATGATACAATCTGTTTATTGAAATGTCACACTTTTTACCACGCCCGTAGACAACATCATTTTGACGGTTTCGCGGAATTTCTAGAGTGAAATCTTTTTCATCCGTGAAGACTATCTTTTTAATATCAACGACAGAGAAATTATCAAGTAACTTTCTGCACCTTGTTTTTCTTTTATCCTTAACAGTATCACTTTTTCTAGAAGATACTATTCTTTTGAAGGCTTTTAGTTTTTGTGCTTTAATTATTCGGTGTACAGAAGTCTTTCCAATATTCAAATGTTTAGCAATTGTTCTTTGTGACAAATTACTTCCTGGTTTATCTTCTTGAGAGCAGATTTTATCGTTGATGTAATCCACATTTTCTGGAACCGAAGCTGTTTTAGGTCTACCGCTTCCTGGTTTTCTGGCAGTACTTCCCGATTCGCGAATCTTCTTTAAGAGTCTTTCCACTGCACGCCTTTTCCACTTTTTGCCGGGAAACTCTTGCAATAACCTTCCATCCTTTTTCACAGTAACAATTTTTAATGAGAATACGATCTTCCTCTGACAACATCATTAAGGGTACTGACGAATTGTTAAAAAATAAAAATATCCACAATTTGACTTGTTCATTCCTGTAGAGTTTTGTAATAACTTGCAAAAATATCGCATGATATCGTATAAAAAACGGATATTATATTGCGATTTTTGTTTTTTTGACCCATGTTGTTACTTTTGTTAATTGCGAGAAAACTATAAAAGATATCAGAATTCCGTTTCTTGCATTCAAAAAAAGAAGTTTGAATGTATCTTGCATATAAAAATTGTCATGATAAGGAAGGGGGTTACTGAGATATATAATTTTTAAAAAATGCGTCATTTTTTTCGGACCACCCGATATATATATTATATATATATATATATATATATATATATATACACACACACTGTGAAAAGTTTTTAGTTAGTTAACTGAAAGCAATGACAAATAAGATCCGACCAATCAGGAAGTAGGCTAGTTATAATTACTACTTTACTTCCGGTAGTTTAGGAAATAGAGTAAAAATATATTTCCTTATTTCTAAAAGCACCACATTGATGTAGCAATTTTAACACCTTAATGGTTTGGAGCACACACACACACAGTATATATATATATAATATATATATATGCATATAACTGCAATGACCGCGCAGTATATAAATGAATAGAAACGACATAAGTGTTAAGGAACGTTTCTGCACACGAGGAGGAGAGATAACAAATAATGAAAAATGAGGCGAACCGCCCGGGAATCGAACCCAGGGCCTTCCAATTGCCCGTTGGACGCTCTACCATTATGCTATATATATTATACATATATTCCGTATAGTCTTATTACTTGAACGAAGAGAAGTTGAGCTCCTTGTAAAGCTTCGTAATTTTATTGTCTTTTAATTTTTAATTTTTTTCACTTTTAATTGGGATTTTTAACTCTAAATATATATATATATATATAATATATATATATATATATATATATATAATATATATATAATATACATTTCAACTGCAAAGAACACGCAGTATAAATAACGTAAAGAACGACGCTTGTATAGGAGAACATTCCGCGCAAGATGAGAAGAGAGAACGAACAAATTAAAAAATGAGGTAACCACCCGGGAATCGAACCCGGGATCTTCCGATTGCCGGTCAGATATGATAACCACTACACCATGGACCTCACCCAATCAGAAGTCGTAATTCCTCTACATACGCGCAGAAACCAATGCCCCGAGGGGGGCACCTCCCGCATGCCGTACCTATATATACATTTCAACTGCAAAGAACACGCAGTATAAATGGTGTAGTGGTTATCATATCTGACCGGCAATCGGAAGATCCCGGGTTCGATTCCCGGGTGGTTACCTCATTTTTTCATTTGTTCGTTCTCTCTTCTCATCTTGCGCGGAATGTTCTCCTATACAAGCGTCGTTCTTTACGATATTTATACTGCGTGTTCTTTGCAGTTGAAATGTATATATAGGTACGGCATACGGGAGGTGCCCCCCTCGGGGCATTGGTTTCTGCGCGTATGTAGAGGAATTACGACTTCTGATTGGGTGAGGTCCATGGTGTAGTGGTTATCATATCTGACCGGCAATCGGAAGATCCCGGGTTCGATTCCCGGGTGGTTACCTCATTTTTCATTTGTTCGTTCTCTCTTCTCATCTTGCGCGGAATGTTTCTCCTATACAAGCGTCGTTATTTACGATATATATATATATATATATATATATATAGTTGGCATCAATTTAGGCTAAAATAAGTAAATAATAATGGTGCCCGGACAGTTCGCTACTGGACATTTCGCTATCATATATAAATTTACCAGTAAGTAAAATTAAAAAGGTAATAAAATTTATTAAAAAATTACGAGAATTATTAAATGAATACAAGGATTATTAAATGATTACATGAATTACATAAATTATTACGCATGATTACATGAATTATTAAAAGAATTTTATTTTTTTAAAAAGAATGAAAGAATGCATAAAACATTTGATACAATAAAATATCTAAAAATATTTAAGATTATGCGCATAGCGCGAAGGAATTCCAGGTTTATTTCCAGAATCATATCTTTCAGTAAATTATGGATCCTCTGCTCACAGTCCCTATACTTTTTCTTCTTCTGAGTTGCGTTTAGGTTAGGTTAGGTTAGGTAAGGTTAGGTTAGGTAAGGTTAGGTTAGGTTAGGTTAGTAACCAAAAGGGGAGAGGCAGAGGGATCAATGTTAAATGTCGGTTTAACGAGGGCCTAGAACTGGTACAATGCCCAGACCAGAATAATGCAGTCCAACTGCTCAAACTCCCGAAATGTTATTACCAGCACCATCGGGAGTCGAACCCCCGACTTGAATGTCTTCGTTTATAGAGAAACGGTGTTATCCACTCAGCTAGGGACGCCGGCAAAATAGTTAAGTGGTTTGTGCAGTAATATACTGTATACTATAGTGAATTATTGACGTTGTTTAGCACATAAGAATAAAATGTATACTATATGGTGTTTATTTTCTAAGAAATTAACTTCTTCAAAGATGATTAAGATGATCGAGATGATTAAGATGATTAATTAAGATGATTAAGATTCATTGTATGATTATTTATTTTTCAGAATATTCTTGAAATTGTCTTGTTAGTTTTATTGCCTTCAACCATTTAATTTACTTCTCCTTTGACACTACTAAAATTTCTTGTTTCGAATTATAATTAGTGAAATAAAGAAAGAAAAAATTAATAATTAGAGGACCGTCAAGACGTCTGAGCCCGAGTATGCGTAAGTTCTAGGTCCGGTGCTAGTGTCTCCGAGCAACTGATACAGTGAGAAAACGGACAAAATATTCACTAAATGTACAAGTCAGGATTGTATATTAATAATGTTTTGTATAGTAGCGGATGGGTGTGTATAAAGCAACGCGAATGAAGAGACAAATCCAATTTGAATTATATTAACGCGAGTCAACATGGACGAGTTATATTTATTACATGGACTTTATAACAACTGTGTATTCGATAGTAAGTTTGAAACAAGTTTAAACCAGTTCAAATCAGATTTGTCTCTTCACTCGCGTTACGAAACTAGTTTAAGCCAGTTCGAATCAGATTTGTCTCTTCACTCGCGTTATGAAACTAGTTTAAGCCAGTTCGAATCAGATTTGTCTTCACTCGCGTTACGAAACTAGTTTAAGCCAATTCGAATCAGATTTGTCTCTTCACTCGCGTTATGAAACTAGTTTAAGCCAGTTCGAATCAGATTTGTCTCTTCACTCGCGTTACGAAACTAGTTTAAGCCAGTTCGAATCAGATTTGTCTCTTCGCTCGCGTTACTTTATACATACACCCTGTATATTTTACTCTTCACTATCCCATCGGCAAAAAATTATGATGTTAAAAAAGAGTTCATTTAATGAAAAGGTAAATATTAATTAAATTATATTATATTTAAAATAAATTAAATTAGAATTTGGATCACCTGAAGATCAGGGCCCCCAGCCTTCTTTAGTTAGCTTTATAAGGCTAACTAACGAAAATATCACCACCTAATCTAACCAATCGTTAGGTCAACTGTACGCCCTTGACAAATGGTTAGGTTAGGTCGTAATATTTTCGTTAGTTAGCCTTATAAAGCTAACTAAAAAAGGCTGGGGGGGGCCCTGATCTTCAGGTGATCCTAGAATTAATATGTATACCCTGAAACTCGAGTGATATTCATTCATTTTTTACAAAGCAATTAAAACTTAACAAGTTAACGTTCCTTTCTCAATTGGCCAAAAGTGAAATGGTGATTATTATTATTATTATTATTATTATTATTATTATTATTATTATTATTATTATTATTGCTGTCATTATTAAAATTTTATTATCCTTCTAATTAATTGTTTCTCCTATTTTCGTTCATCTCATTTTTGCACTAATTTCATTATTCCTTTTATTATCATCGTTTTATAGTTTGAGTATTTATTATCCACTTTTATTATTATGTCTTTATAATTTATGTGAAATGTAAATGCTTAAAATAAAACGTAATATTTCTTTGTCTTTAAAAATCTATAAAAACTTATAATTATATCTAACGAATCGATTTCACCATGTAAAGCGGCGAGTAAGCTCACTGAAGCCAATTTACAATTGCGTCCAATGTACAATGTGCTGTAATAATGAAATCGTACTTATCAATGTAAACTCTGTATGTGTATATATATATATATATATTTGCATGTAAATAAATAAGTGAACTGAAGTGAATATAAAAATAAGAACGAAATAGATGAAATAAAATAAAATAAAAATTCTAAGTTAAAAAGTTAAAAAATTCCGATACCAAATCATTCGACATCAAAAATGATTAAAAAACAAAAAAAAAGAGGTCACACCCCGAATATATTTTACATTAAAAGCGTTTTCTTAAACTGTAAAGATGAGAATGGTAACTTAGTATTCTGATATATTTTATTACGGTAGACCTCCCACCAATGCTCAACACTGTCTCAAACTTTGAAGTGAAACTCTTAAATTGTAAAAAAAAAAATAGGTCACCTTTGATTTTTAAAGCAACTTGAATAGTTGCTGTGAATTGTACGTAATCTTTCAGAAAATGTACAAACTTGAACGAGAGACGAAATAAATTATTTAACGCATCTTTTTTTCTATTTAAAGTTTACGACAGCGGCAACAAGATTGTGAAAAATAACAAATACTGTAACTTGCCTCAAACTTGGTTCTGCTCCTCCGAAAAATTTGCTATAAAAGCTATAGAAGTTAGTATAATTATGGTAATTTTCTGGAGCACACAAAATTATTTTCCTCAGCAAAATTTAATTAAAATTAATATAAATATTAATTTTAGATTAAATACTGACGCGCGCGCAAGCACGCACGCACGCGCACACACACACACACACACACACACACACACACACACACACACACACTGTGTATATATATATATAAGCTTAAAGGTAGGAGAAAATACATATATGGATCGTACGTGCTGTACCTTACTTCAAATCACCAATATCGTGTGTTTTACGCTTATTCTTGCTGATGTTTGAAATCTCTGGTTTCACACGCAGTGGTTTTCAAACTTTTTTTTCCTGGCGACCCAGTGGAAAAAACACTTACCCCCGCGACCCAAAACAATAATGTTTTGTGAATAGTGTTCTCATGAAATCACAATGAAGGGTGATACGTGCTAGCTTTAACCACTTCACTTCACTTAACCACAGATTTAATAATAGGCACCGAAGTTACTTGAAAAACATTTTAAATGCAGTGTGTATATATATATATATATATATATATATATATATATATATATATATATACACACAATATACTGCATTTAAAATACACTTAAAATACTGCATTTAAAATATACTGGAGTGGGGGCGCATCTGACTACGGTTGAAGAAAGAAATGCCCCTGTAAAAAGACGATGATCCCTTATACTTACGGAATAGAATTAGTACTTTGAAACATTTATTTTATTTGTAATCCAACTCCCTTTTATTTTTTGTTTAGTTGATCAAAATAATAAATCCTATTCACGTGCTTGAATACTCTTGTAGCTACTCAGTTTTGATTGTCACTGGTGAAGCTTAAGTAAGATTATAACGTCATTAAAGACAAAGAAGACTGAATTTCAGCGAAAGAGCGGATTAAAAGATTGCGGCACTTTCCAATTTAAGGTAGATATAATTTTACTGTATTTTACAACTTTCCTCGAAATGAATTTGGTTAATGTTTGTCTTTAATGAATAACTGTGTATAGATTGAATTTAAATAGAATTAATGAAATAGTGTTCATTTAACGTTTATGAACTTTTGTGCCTCCAATTCACGCTAAAGAAGAGGCCAATGAACCTTCGCATAGAAAAAAAGACTTCCTACAACCTTCATATAAAACAAAGACTACAATTTTCATTATTCGCTCAAAAAAGAAGCTTTGAAGACCATTTCTTCTCTCTAAAGAAGTTACGTATCATTAAAAGAAGTTATTCTATCATCTGACAAGAAGCTTTCAGACCCAAAAGAAGGAAAAACTTCCCGTAGAGTGCACCCTCAAAAAGAAGTTATAAGTTCTAAGTTTAGACGGTTTTATTTTGAGTGCTGAGGAATCTCAAGCCAAAGATTTTATATTCTTGGTTTGATACGTCATCGTTTGTGATCACGTGACTATGTTCCGGCCTAACATTTCGCTGACATTTTATCGACAAGGATTTTTTGGTGGGGGGGGAGTTAGGTTAAGTCAGCATAAGTTATATTAAGTTTAGTTATGTTAAGTTAAGTTAGTTTAAGTTAACTAATGACAATAAAAGGCCTTGTCTATAACTGGTCTCTGCATTCCAATCGTGGATTAGGGGTTGGATTTGGACTTTGGTACCTGGGGATGAATTTGCGAGAGGTGATCAGTGGAGAACGCCCCTTTGAAATACTCATCGTAAACAAAAAATTCAGTCGCCATTGAGGCCGGTAGTGCGTCCGAGGGCTTACAATGACTTAATTTCAAATAGAAACGGGATTTCTTCAAGGAGAGGTTGTGACGGAAAAGAATCGATTTTGACAATTTCTATTTTTTTGATAATCATGGGGAGCCATCAATTTATATACGCATTCAAACGTTTTAGATATACTTCCAAGAATCGATTACTATAAATTTTACAACATTATAATATGTATTATTACAAAAATAGGACTGCAGATTGCCAAGATATAATATGTATTATTACAAAAATAATATCTAAATTATTAGGACTGCAGATTGCCAAGAATGTTCGACAATTTTAAAAGACTAGAAATTTCATTTGAGCAAAACACAATTTGATGAATGGACAATCTGAAGGATAACGCCTTTATGTTAAACTTACGTCAATATGCATATACTGTATGTGTGATTCCATGGAAAGAAGTTACATGATTTCTTTATGCGATTATGTGACTTGGAACATCGCATGATTGCCCAAAGAACATAAATGATGATGGAGTGAAAATAGCGAAGTTTTAAAGTTTTATTCGCAATTGAGAAAACTTTTTAGAGACAACAAATTTAAATCTTACATAGAGATGCAATAAGGTTAAAGTTTGCCTGTCTTCATAAACACACACACACACATATACACACACACACACACACGCACACACACACACACACACACTTAAAAAAAAATGAAAATCGACTTCACGGTCTTTCGTGTATTTAACAATACGCCTCATCAGGGAATGAAGGAAGAAGGCAAGAAGCAGAATATATATATAATATATATATATATATATATATATATATATATATATATATATATATATATATACAGTATATCTGTACAACGTAAACAAAATAGTTAGGAAAAATTATAAGAAAAATTAACAGTTAACAATTAGTGATTAAGGGGAAAAGGTATTTTAACAAGATATGGTTAATTTTATAAGTTCTCAAACTGTTATTGAAGTTATTTACAAAGCATATGAATGCACATTCTTGAATGTTCCTTTGAGTTGTCTATTTTTTTAGTATAATTTTAGAAACCATTCAATTAGCTTTATGATTATATCTATATATATATATATATATATATATTATATATATACTGTAGGTAAACAATGCATTAGAATTAATCGCGGTTCCGCAAACACGTTTATGCTTTTTTCTCTGACATCTAAAGTATTTCCAGTTTGACTTATATAAACTAAGTTGCATTGTTTACATCCGATAGAATAGATTCAACTGACTGTGTTATAAGGGTTGTTTTTTTATTAGGCGAGGTTTAATGATAGTTTTATACCTGAAAACTATACTAATTACACTTGTTTTAAGTAATTTCCCTGGTAACTTCCTACCACTTTCCCTACGACGAAATGGCGCACCACTCACCCCAGCCCTCCGAGGAGCTACAGTCATTAGTACCCCACCTTCCCCTCCACACCTATGTAAGACAAACAAAAACATCTGGAAGGTGCGCATGGCTTGTCCCGTTGTCCGTTAATCTCAACAACGTAGAATCGCTGCATTTCAGCATTCATTTATAGTCCTAACTTCTCCTTTCACTTCCATGGAGTGTATTTCTTCAACCTTACAACTTACAACAGTTTAACGAAACATTAATAGATTCTTTTTCACAAGAAGGAGTATGTCGTTGGCGAATGGACGAGTGTAGGTTCTTAAAACCTACTCAAGCCTATCTGCCCTCTTTTATTTTTGAAAAAAACCAAAGTAGGATCGGAAGGTGTTTAAAATTTACATGGTATGGTAATGGAAACTAAGGATATTTTTATGATCAAACTCCTTGTAATCGAAGGGTGGTGGTCAGAATAAAAGTGAACATATAAATTATAATTAGTAGTCTTGCGAAAACCTTTAAATGTAAGTTGATTTGCTCAATTCCGAATTTTTAGATCCAGAAATGATGAGTATTCGTCATTTTCCTTTTCAGCAGTAAATTTTATAGACGGAACTAAATTATTGAACTTATCAAGGAATTCATTAACATCCAAATTATGAAGCCAAACATAGGATATCACATACTGTACGTACCGGTACAAAACAATATGAAATTTACAACTGACAGCAAAATTCTACTTTAAAAATTTCCATATGTAAATTAGCTAACACAAGTGAGAGGAAATTCTCCATTGCCAATTCAAACGACATAGCATAAAACTTCAAACTGAAATTTACAACCTTTGACGCAAAGCTTAATTAATTCCATAAGAGTGTTCTGTTTAAAAGGGAAAGAATATTCGGAAATCCTGTATTTTAGAAAGCCAAGATGTTAGCATCATCAGGGACTAGTGAATTAAGAACATACATCAAAACTAACTAGTTTGAAACTGGAATCATTAGGAAAATTAATTTTGTTAGTAAGATCCATGCTATTTACAATATGGGATTCAGAAATAGAACCAACTAAAGGAGTTAATAAACTCTCACTATTTAGATAGCTTATCAGTTACAGAGTTTATAGAACTAACAATAGGTCTCAGAGGAGTGTTAACTGTGTGCTTTGAGTAAACCATATAAATAAAGTAATGATGGCTTAGTAGTTAGAAACATCTTCGAAAAGTCTATTTATTTTTAATATTTTTTCTCTTAATATTTCATTGAACATTTTATTAACATCCTCCATTGGATTTCTATTTAAAAGTATGTATCATGATCACTAAGTAAATTAGGATCACCTGAAGATCAGGGCCCCCAGCCTTCTTTAGTCAGCCTTATAAGGCTAACTAACGAAAATATCACGACTTACCCTAACCAATCGTCAAGGGCGTACAGTTGACCTAACGATTAGTTAGGTTCAGTCGTGATATTTTCGTTAGTTAGCCTTATAAGGCTAACTAACGAAGGCTGGGGGCCCTGATCTTCAGGTGATCCGTAAATGTTTCATCTTATCAATGTAATTATTTTTGGCCATGATAACTATCGACTTAGATTTTTCAGGTTACTAATACGTAATGAATTATTAGTGTTTTCAAGGCCTTCTTATATATCTTAGGGTAATTCAATTCAAAACTCATGTTTAAGGCACTATACACAACCTTTAAATAAAGTCACATCACTTTCACACACATCACTATGTTTCCCGAAATTAACAAAATATTTGGCAATATGTAAACTGCTGATTTTTTAAAGAACCGAGAACCCCAAGCCAAGCTCATTATGTATTCAAGTCTAGTTCATGAGAAGACGAGTTAGCAATATTACTAAAATCACTTTTTATAGTCCATTTACTGCTCCGGAAACAGAATTAAGAACGAAAAACTAAACAAGAGATTGGACAGTTCAATTCGTAGTAGCAACTTGACTAAGTAGATATACAGTACATAGAGGTTATCTTATGCCTCTAGCATGATAATTTGGATGTTGATGAATTCGTAGATTAGTTCAATGATTTAGATCTGTCTCTAAAATTTACTGCTCAGAAGGGAAATGACAAATGCTTATCATTTCTGGATATAGAGTTTCAGAGATGCGCAAATCAATTATATTCGAAGCTTATCGCAAGCCTATTAAAAATAATTCATATTAAAACACTTGTGTACAGAGTAGTGCATAACCAATTGCTAGAGGGTACAAACCAAAGTAAATACAGGCACAACAAAAACTAGTTGGCCCTATACCATTTGAAAGCTTTATTCAAACTGAATACAAAAACTTATGAACATCAGACGTCTAGGATATAAGTTCAAACAAATCTCCGTTATGTTCAAGTTCTTGAAAGATAGTTTGAATGTGTTGCAGCACCATATCTTCCACTTTCTCCTAGAAAATCGCTCCAAAGTGCTCTGCTACGTTCAGATCAGGGGAATTTCCTGGCCATCGAGTCCGACCAAAGAAATCAATCCCAGACTCTCTCATAAGATGGGTGGCATTTTCACGATGGCATGGGGCACTATCCTGAAGATAAACCACTTCTGAGGTGTCTATTATATTTTGTGGATCCGAAAGAAATGCATAACATATTTTGTAAGAATAGTCTGCACCATCCATAAAACGCCTTTTTTTATCACCCACACCATTTTGACAGCAGTGAACAATGCAACGAGGTTTTTTGCAAAGCTGTTGATAAAATAATGAAAGTGACCACACTCTGTCATTTTGATAATTTAGCCGGTGGACAGTTCAAACGAAGCATTCATCATTTGGTGCGCGGTGCATGAGATCTTCATCCACAGACGCAGATAACACTGAACAATAAATTTTTACTTTTATTCTGTTTTAGCAACAAACAAAGCTGGTCTATATGAAGTCGACGCTGCTGATTCCGAAAATGTTATTAATTTTAGCGTATCACCCATAGTTTCCATAAAATCTTAAAAAATATTATACAATTATTGTATATTGTATATAATATGTATATAATATGTATATAATAATAATATAATATGTATAATAATATGTATATAATAATAATATAATATGTATAATAATATGTATATAATAATAATATAATATGTATAATAATATGTATATAATTAATATAATATGTATAATAATATGTATATAATAATAAATAATATGTATAATAATATGTATATAATAATAATATAATATGTATAATAATATGTATATAATAATAATATAATATGTATAATAATATGTATACAATAATAATATAATATGTATAATAATATGTATACAATAATAATATAATATGTATAATAATATGTATAAATAATATATAATATGTATAATAATATGTATATAATAATTATAATATGTATAATAATATGTATATAATAATAATATAATATGTATAATAATATGTATATAATAATAATATAATATGTATAATAATATGTATATAATAATAATATAATATGTATAATAATATGTATATAATAAATAATATGTATAATAATATGTATAATAATAATATAATATGTATAATAATATGTAATAATAATAATATAATATGTATAATAATATGTATATAATAATAATATAATATGTATAATAATATGTATATAATAATAATATAATATGTATAATAATATGTATATAATAATAATATAATATGTATAATAATATGTATATAATAATATATAATATGTATAATAATATGTATATAATAATAATATAATATGTATAATAATATGTATATAATAATAATATAATATGTATAATAATATGTATATAATAATAATATAATATGTATAATAATATGTATATAATAATAATATAATATGTATAATAATATGTATATAATAATAATATATATGTATAATAATATGTATATAATAATAATATAATATGTATAATAATATGTATATAATAATAATATAATATGTATAATAATATGTATATAATATGTATTATTTCTAATCAACTGTATATATTTCTATCCTTAGTATATGAACTGTCATTGTATTAATAATATTTGTCATATGGACTAAAGTCTGCCAATAAACCTTTTCATTTTCAATATGTATAATATTGTATATTGGATATAATTAATTAAATATTATACAAAATATTAAAAAATATTAACATCACACATACATACCTTTTCGTTGCACATGCTCTTCTGGCAACGCCAGGTCGGCACGCCAGCCAAGCACTTAATTGCCATGTTGTGTTTGCGTTTGCATAACTTTTTCTTAGGAATAACATCATGTTCTGGAAAAACTTTACTGCGGATTCATCGTCAGCACATTTTGCCATAGCCAGTTCAAATTAATACAAACATCACTCATTGTTCTGCAAAAAAAATGAAAAGAATTAGTGCGATATCTTGCAAAAAACAATAGTATAAGAAACTCGATTAGGTTAGGTTAGGTCAGGTCAGGTCAGGTTAGGTCAGGTCAGGGTTCTCAAGAAAACCGATTGCAGAAACAAAATCAGGGTCATCGACTGCCCTTGTTTGTAATTTCGTGGAAAATCGAGAGCAGTCAATGAAACATACTAGGTCCCCACAAAGTCCCGTTACCCACTGCCCATAGCATTGTTATACGATTCATTTCTCTAGGGTGTAACGGGACTTTGTGGCCACCCTATAAAATGCAGGTTTCTACAGTATATACAGGACAGAATATGGATCACCTGAAGATCAGGGACCCAGCCTTCTTTAATTAGCCTTATAAGGCTAACTAATGAAAATATCACGACTTACCCTAATCAATTGTCAAGGTGTTAGGTTAACCCGTTAACGCCGAACGTTTTTGTAGGGTTAAGTCTAAATGCGTGTATTTAAAACGGTACGTATTCGACCCAGTCGGCGTTAGAGGGTTACGTCGTGATATTTTCGTTAGTTAGCCTTATAAAGCTAACTAACGAAGACTGGGGGCCCTGATCTTCAGGTGATACCAGAATATAAGTAGTATCTACCTCAAGATTGGCCTACTAATACTAACCTGGCCTACTAATAGCCCTATAACCATATTAGGTTTATCGTAACTTTGTTTAATATATATCTAATGTGGATATCGCATATTTTATTTTTAACTTTTAGGGTCAAAATACACCTCATAAATTAAGCCACTGAAAAGCAATTGATGTAACTCTGATATGTTACATCACGAAAGGAAAAAAATACCTTCGGAATAGCTAAAATCGTTGTTTTACCTCGAACAAAAATAGACTAACTTCACTTAAAAATAAAAGTGACACTAAACTAATTTTCAATTCATCCGATTCAATGTCTGTCTATGTATAAGAGAGGATTCTATGTCCATATCTATATTTATATTGTTAAAATTTTAACACAGTGATAGCAGTATGTTATCAGAATATTCTAAAAATGGAAATAATGTAAATTTTGCCTGGAAAGCTTTTACCTTTGGTCAATAATAATAAAAAAAACATTATATTCATATTGCTTTCTTTAATATTTTAGACAAAAAATAGCATTCTTTCTAAATTAATTAATTTAATGTTAATAGAATATTATAGTTTCTTGACAGACAAGGAATTGAGATCTGAGATGTTCGGTTTCCCAACTTAGTCGAATATATTGTAACTTTGTTGAATAGTTCGCAATTAAAATTAATGAATAGGACGAAACAAGTACGATTGACAATAAAAAACAAACTACAATACAAGAATGGTAAATTAACTGAAATTATTCGTCAACAAGACGTAAACCATTAATTATTTACAAATTACATTAACTGATCAACAAATACAAGGAATAAAGTGATACTATGGTATAAAGAACTTACTTGTAACTCCACTGGGCTACGTCGTGGCTATATTGAAACACCGCTTCCCGTAGATCAGTGAAAATAAGTAACACACACACACACACACACACACACACACACTTATAAAACTCGACTGAGGATAGAACAAAAAGAGCATCATTAAAAGGTACTCTTTGGAGAACGGGTAAGATGTCGTTGATCATGGGTTTCAGACGGGGGTTCCCAAAACTTGGAAAACCGGTTTCAAAGATGATAATCTCTAACAATATATGAAAATAAATGTTTGCAATCAATCCATTAATTAATAGATAAAGAATCAGTAACACTGCACAACACAATTTCTGTCCTTTGCACAAATTCTGCTGATTTATATGCATTTTGATGCGGTGATTACGAATATGTTATTATTTTTTCTCTACCACCCACCATTTTTCCAGAAAACTATGTTAAT
The DNA here is from genome assembly GCA_023014485.1 of Bathynomus jamesi. NCBI lineage: Eukaryota > Metazoa > Arthropoda > Malacostraca > Isopoda > Cirolanidae > Bathynomus > Bathynomus jamesi. Next base: position 30,526 of record JAJOZX010004088.1, on the reverse strand, counting down.
ATTTCAAAAATTATTCAAATTATATCAAACGCGGTTCCAGGGAAGGTGGAATTCAAGTATGTTGGCTGAATATTGCTGGTTTCTCATTAGGGGAAATTCCCGAGAGTATGTACAAATGAAAAACATCAGCAAAAAGATTTTAATTGTTGTTCTGATCTCGTAATAATTATGTTGAGGTATTCAATATATTCTAATCTGTATATAACACTTTTATTACACGTCCCTTCAAAACGGTGGGTGATATAGGTATTCTGACATCAGATTTGAACTCAGCGCATCCAAATTTATAAAATTCATTGCGTTTCGTTTAAAGGACAGAAAAAGTTTGTAATTTTGTCGTGCAGTGTAATTACACAATAATTTATGAACAACCAAAATATTAAATAAATCACTATCTCGTATATAGTAGTGCCAATGTATGTAAACCCTCATTAAACATAACTAAGCAACATTATTACACAATACAATATTACACACTACAGGGTGTTCGAAAGTCCCGTCACCCCCTATAAAATGTACATATTGTAATAGCAATTTATTTTTGTGTGATTAATTGCATTTATATGTGATTCATTGACATTTTTTTACTTTTCCAGGTATTAGAGTTGTGTGAACAATGGCAGATCAGTCCACTTACACTCTGGAGGAAAGGATAGTGATGAGCACATGGGCTCATGAAAGGTCACATACTGGCAAAACGATGCGTGATATCCAGAATGATTTCAACACAAGATTCAATAAGGCTGCACCACCAAACAAGACGATATTACGTTGGGAGAAAAAGATGTTTGAAACTGGCTCCATCAAAGACACCACGGTCGGGAAGACTAACAATGCGAGCAGAATAATGTGAAGGTGTGATTGCATCGGTGGCTCGTTCACCGAAAAAAATCACTTCGGAAACGATCACAAGAACTTGCAGTCCCCATCTCCACAATGAGAGATCACATAACAAAAGATCTCGGCATGAAACCATACCCCCCCGTCATTTGTTAATGAATTAAGCGATACAGACATGCAGAAACGATATGAAGCCTGTGAAAGGTTTTTGACCGTTATTCCAACAATTCCTGCACGTGGAACAGTGATTTAACTGTATTTACTGTAATTAAAGTAATTGTTGCTAGTGACTTGGTTCTTAAATTACACCTACCACATATAAATACAATTAATCACGCAAAAATAAAAATAGTATTACAATATGTACATTTTGTAGGGGGTGACGGGACTTTTCGAACATCCTGTACAGTATTACAGTATCGATAACCGAACCAAGTAACTTGGTTTTTCATAACCTATTCATAGTAATAAAATTAATATTAGGCACCCAAATACATATATATATATATATATATATAAAAGTTAACTAATAGTTGCTAATATAATAATAATTGCCAACATTAGATAAATTCAGCTGCCATTTACTTTACTTAAGCAAATACAAAAACGACAAATGATAAAGGTTTCCATTATCAAATGATAAATTATAAGTGAGTCATGAAAGAATTTTGCCCTTTATAAGGGTTTTGACACCCTTTTTATTAACTGTTAAATCCTTTACTTTGTACCTTTTCTATTATAAATTTAGTTAATTATCTTGGCCAGGTTTTTCATTAAATAATTAACAATCTCGTGAATTGGATAGTTCAGCATATTGAAGGAGGGCAGGGGTGGGTGGGTGAAGGGGGACTGGTGAGTGTGGACGGGGAAGAGGTGGAATTAGAAAAAAGTAAATGTAATTTTTTTTTCGGGAACTTATAGCTGAGGTCATTCCCAGTCAAAAACTTCATATGAATTTAGGTTCGATTCTTAACGGTTATGGAGCTATGGATGTTTGAATGTTTAGAAATAAGAATAAGCGAACAAATAGCTGCTAAAGTTTTTATTCATAAATTTACAATAACTGTTCAAAATGACTACTCTCAGCCTCAATACACATCGCGGCTCGTCTGTGAATCGCGCGTGTAGCTCGCATTAGTTCATTACGATTGTTCTTTATGAGGGCTGCAGCATCCAAAATGCGACGGAGCAATGCATGTCGTGTTTCCACTTTTCTCTGATACTCCAGCTCTTTCATGCGCCCCCACAGATAAAAATCTAGAGGGGTTAGGTCCGGAGACCTGGGTGGTCAATTTTGTGCACCACCACGACCGATCCATCGACCAGGGAAGCGATTATCGAGATGCGTTCTCACTGCACGGCTGAAATGGAGAGGAGCTCCGTCTTGTTGGAAGTACATACGCAATCGTGTTGCCAAAGGTACGTCTTCTAACAGTGGCGGCAGTTCGTCTTGCAGAAATTGTAGATAAATGTCACTTGTAAGACCACCTTCGAAGATATACGGACCAATCAGCTGACCGTAGAGAATACCACACCACACACTGACACTGAACCAATGTTGAAAATTACTTTCCACAATGACATGAGGACTCATTTCTGACCACACATGTGAATTGCGAGTGTTGTTGACACCGTCGCGGGTAAATTGAGCCTCATCACAGAACGAGATGTATTGATGCAATTGTCGATCGGCATTGAGCCAATTACAAAATTCCAGCCATTGGGCACGATCCCCAGGTTGGAGGTGCTGAACGCGCTGTACGTGGTATGGATACATACCTTCTTCGTGTAACGTTCTACATACTCTCGTTTGAGGAACTCTAAGACGTGTGGAAATCCTTCGCGTACTAACCTGAGGACTCCGCTGTACCATCTGGATAATGTTTTCTTGTTCAGCCACATCTTGTTGTACCGGACGCTCAGATAAAACAGTAACGCTAGGAAATGAACCGCTCTCTCGCAATCTCCGGAAAACGTTGCTAAACACTCCTCGATCCTGAATTCTTCGATTTGCAAAACGTCGCTGGTATTCAGCGACAGCAGCAGTAGTATTTCCATCGCAAAATCTGTAAATATACAGCATACCGGCATATTCGGCATTTGAAAACGTAAAAGGCATACTGAACGCACAAAACATCAACTGCACGCTGTGAAGCACAACACTCTACTGCGTAGTTAGTTCGGTTCGGTAAGTAACTGTCAATTCAGTTCAAGGTCACGCATGCGCATGCTTGCAATTTAAACACCCATAGCTCCATAACCGTTAAGAATCGGACCTATGTTCACATGGAGTTTTTGACTGGGAATGACCTCAGCTATAAGCTCCCGACGTTGACATTTCGTCGTCACTCACCCTGTAGATGATACATACAGACCATGCATGGAACAAGGAACTCTTCTGGGAAAATTTAATCCACTATATTTCGAATAAGTAATGGTAAATGACAAACACTATAGTTTTTTTCTTTTTCATGATGTTAGCCCGACGTGTGTGTGTCATAAAAATCCTCATGGGACCATTCTGAGTTCTATCCATATATATATATATATATATATATATATATATATATATATATATATATATATATATATATATATATATATATATATATATATATCGAAAGCCATGACGTTTATTCGTGTTCCAATTCTTGAAACAGTTTCAAATTAACACTCGAGAGGTTGTAGTGATCAAATTTGGTGTCTGAATTACGTGCGGATATTCGTTTTCATTAAAGGTCTGGAGAGGAAAAAGTGCGTCATATTCTTTACTCGTTTATAGTGAATTATAAGAAGAAGGCGTAACGCTATGTGGACGAAACACTCAGTACTTATACACCCTTCCTTGCATTCTTATTTAAAAAAAAATTTTCTTGCTTATTAATCAATTAATTAATTTTAACAAGCAATTAATAATTGAAGTTCAAGAAAAACCTTTCTCACATTCAGCTTAAAGTAATTTTAAGCTACTTAAAAAAAATGCTATTTTCTCTACATATAAATTACATTTCACTTTCACGTATACGACAGTTTTTATAAAAGATGTAGAAAGTAACATATAGCTGAAATTAATATAACAACATGAGTAGAAGTATATATATATATATATATATATATATATATATATATATATATATATATATATATATATATATGTATATATATATCGGGTGGCCCAAAAAAAACGCCTTGAGATTTGAACCTCAATAACTTCAAAAATATGCAGTTCACACCTCCAAAATTTACAGACATTTTACCTCAATCTATTACTAAGCCATCATAAAAATTTCAGATCTCTACATAAAATACTTTTTTCACAGCTGAGGGAACAATGAGGTATGGTGAAAAAAACGAATATCATAAACTGAAAATTTTTTATTATTCACATCTTATCAACAAATATGATCACTATGTCCGCCGTCCTGCTTACAAACTAATCTTAACCTCTTCTTCCACGACATGATACATTTTCTGATTTCTGTTAATGTTATTTTGTCCCAACACTCGAGTATTTTTTTCTTTAATTACATCTCTGTAAACCTTTCTGTTTGGTCTTCATAAAACTTCTCTGCTAGAGTGTTCCATATGCAATAATCCATGGGATTGCAATCAGGTGATTGCGGGGGCCAGTCGATTTTTCCAATGAAGTTCACTACATTCTGTTGATGATAGTCCTGTGTGAACTTGCTAGTATGAGCTGTAGCACCATCTTGTTGGAGTATGAAATCGTTTCCATAATACAGACGCTGACAATCGCCTCTAAGAGATTTACATAGGTTTCTGAATTAATTTTTTTATTTTCTGAAATGAAATGAATTTTCGTCTTTCCATTCCACGATACACCTGCTAATATCATGATTTATTTTGGAAAACCGACTTGTCTGGTGGTAAAGTCTCGATGGAAGAATGTCTTCCTTACACCGACCATAAACAACATCGTTCCGGGAGTTTTGAGCAATCTCGATGGTGAAATCTTTTTCATCTGTAAAAACTATTTTTTTAACATCATTGGACGAAAATCTATAAAACTATTTTCTACAGCGAATTTTTCTTTTAGCTCTTACATTGCTGTCACGTCCTGAAACACGGATCCTTTTAAATGCTTTAAGTCCTACCGTTCTCTGCATTCTTTGTATGGAACTTCGACTGATACCTAAATTTCTTGCAATTTTCCTCTGAGAGCAGTGTGACCCAGGTCGATCGATCCTCTTGAGATAGGCTCATCATTTCGATCATTACTATATTGTCTTGAGTGTAAACTGTTTTAGGCCGACCACTTCCACGCTTCCGTGCCGTCGAACCGGTTGCTTTAAGTTTTTTAATTGTTCTATTCACAGACGTAACATTACAAGTTATTCCTGGAAATTCTCTCAAAATTCTTGCTCCAGTCCATCTTTTTTCCAAGAAACACGTTTCAGTCACCGCTTTTTCACTAGAACCATAATTTAAAGGGTAAGTTTAAAAAACAGTATTTAAGATGGGCGTAGCCTATATCATCTGACGTTTTTCAGAGCCTAACAGATTATCCATAGGCTAAGGAAACTACTACAAGGCTTAGAATAGTTGTCAGGTACAGCTATACACATTTAGGATTTATGATATTAGTTTTTTTCACCATACCTCATTGTTCCCTCAACTGTGGAAAAAGTATTTTATGTAGAGGTCTGAAATTTTTATGATGGCTTAGCAATAGATTGAGGTAAAAGTTATGTAAATTTTGGAAGTGTGAACTGCATATTATTGAAGTTATTGATGTTAAAATCTCAAGGCGTTTTTTTTGGGCCACCCGATATATATATATATATATATATATATATATATATATATATATATATATATATATATATATATATATATATATAAAATAACCACAAAGGAAAAAAGAAACACAGAATGGTGCTCAAGCGTTTTCGTCTAATGACATCCTCAGGAACACTCAGGAACACGAAAGCGCTTGAACACCATTCTGTGTTTCCCTTTTCCTTCGTGGTTATTTTCATCATAAATATTATTCACGTGTTACTGCATGACATTCGATTCCGCGGATATTAATCCCAAAGCGACGAATTTAATTCTGAGTTTAATTCGGGATCAATGAAGAAATTATAAGGTATGAATATCTGTTTTAATCTTCAGTGCACAATTTTACAGAAATTATGACCTCATATTAAGTAAAGTTTAAGACTTTCTCCCCCACGGATTAAACTGCAGAATACGCTCTCAACACAGAAGTAATAATGAATTTGTTGTAAAGAATATATCTTGTGATTTATATGAAGGTATTATTATATACCGCCGATACATACAGGGCGTCCCAAACAAAATGTATACACACTTTAAATAATTATAAAGGCAGTGTTTATTAAAATACATTTCATTTTCAAAATGTAATAGAATCTACAGACATTATTTAATTGTTTTGTCAACGCCTGTTTTCAAACTGACGTCCGTTCTGGTCCAGGCACTGCTGATAACGCGAAGCAATGGAATCGCAAACATCACGAAACATTTCGTTTGGTATTTGTGTGCATTCTCGTTCAATGGCTGCTCTCAATTCAGCGACTGTTGCAGGTTTTATAGCGTAGACTTTGTCTTTTAAGTATCCCCATAAAAAAAAGTCTAGTGGTGTGAGGTCTGGTGAACGCGGAGGGTATTCTACGAAACCCCTTCGTCCAATCCACATCCACATCGTGCCAAGTACCACTCGCAATACTCCACTCTTCGGTCCGGATCATCATCTTCATTAATAGCATGGACTAATCTTGGAATGTAACTTTTCCATTGACAGCGCTTCAAAATGCGTTGGACAGACGATTCTGAAATTCCTACCTCACGACTCGCTTGCCGCACAGATTTTCTTGGACTTTGGTGATACGTTTCCAGTACTCTTTCTTGCTTTGTGGGGCTTGTCGATGTCCGTGGTCTTCCGGAACGCTTCTTGTGGACATTCTGAACAGTTCCATCGGCTTCAAACTTATCTCTAATTCGAGTGATGGTAAGTCGCGTTGGTGGACCTGTTTGAAACTCCCTCCTAAACTGTCTTTGCACTTCAACTGCGTTTTCACACTTCCAGTAGCATTTTAGAATGAATTTCCTTTGTTCAAAGCTTAGTCTGACTGCCATTATTAATTCTAATGGGTTTAACTTGGAAAGAAAGAAACATCAATTGAGCTATCAGCTGTTAAAGTGTGTATACATTTTTTTGGGACGCCCTGTATTTATTATATTTCCGGGGTGCAAGAAAAATGATACTAATTTGAATTATCTCATTATGGAGTTATAAATTACATATGACAAATTAAGTACAACAATACAAAAAATATGGAGAAATACAAAGGACACCAAACAGCAACAGACCGGCTGGTCCCCAAGAGGCTGTCTATTTAAGAAGAAAGGTCAAAAGAAGTAAGAAAATTTAAAGACAAGTGAAAGATTTAAAGCAAAACAGAGAAAAGAAGTTAAAAGGAAAGAAAAAAATTTAAAGATAAGGTGAAAATTTTAAAGTACGGAGGACTGAATCCAAGTGAAAATTCTACAGTACTTCTACCCGCTAACAAATGCTTGTAACTGGGGGTTTAAGGCAAGATAAGCATCTAGTTTCTTTTTAAAGGATTATATCGAATTACTTTGAACTACGCTGGCTGGTAATTCATTCCACAAATTAACTATACGATTGAAGAAAAAATGTTTAGCTTCATTAGAATTTAAATGTTTACCAACGAATTTGAGACCATTACCGCGAGTTCTATCTGCATCTCTGAAGGTGAAATATTTTTCGACGCCGACATTATCAAAACCTTTAATTATTTTAAACACCTGGATTAAATCTCTTCGAATATGCCTTTTTAAAAGTGAAAATAAATAAAATTTTCTCAATGGACACTGCATGATTTGTTTCTAAGTCTAGGAACCTTCTTAGTAGCCCGTCGCTGCACTCTCCCCATTCAGTCTATGTTTTGTCATAAATATGCGGCCAGAAGTGAACGCAGTATTCCAGGTGGGGGCGTACTAAGGAGTTATATAATCTTAACAATGTTTTCTCCGACTTAGATTCAAATGATCTACCAATAAATTGTAGGATTCTATTTGCTTTTCTGACAGCTTCGATACATTGCTTGCTCGGTTTAAGAGTGTCGGCAACAATAATATCTAAATCTTTCTCTTCCTTAACACTTGTTAATGTCTTATCGTGCATAAAATGCTTTTCTTTAGCATTGTTTCTACTGATATGCAACGTTTTACATTTATCTATATTAAAGTTCGCTTGCTAAATTTCCGCCCACTCGAGTAATTTATTAATATCTTGAATCTGCAAACGTTCTGCCGCTGATTTTGTTCGTCCCCCTAGTTTAGTATCATCCATATATTTTGAAATTATACTGTTAATTCCTTTGTTGATGTCATTGATATAAATAATAAAAAAAACTGGTCCCAGAACTAATCCCTGAGGCACGCCGCTAGTTACACTTTTCCAGTAAGACGCTTAAATAATAATAAGAGGTGCATGCCAGCAAAAGAGATAAAAACGCTTCGGTGTTGACATCGTGGAGCTGACGAAGAGATTACAGTGGCAATTGAAGAAATTGAGAGTTGGTTGAAAAAGTTGCACGACGATTGAAGAAGTTGCAGGCTTGCAACAGTGATGAAGTCCTCATTGAATGAGAAGTGAGGATCGAAGTCGAATGGATGGAAGTTGAAGAAGGTCGGTCGAGTTAGAGAAGATCGGATCCGAGTGAGGCGGAGCAGAGCCGAGTTGCTGCAACGAAGGTTATAGAACGAAATGAGAAAGGTTGAGAGCAAGTAAGAATATAAAGAGGAATATTATTAGAAGATTAAGTGGTAATGTTAAGTTAGATCTGGAAATATTTTTGGAGGAGATAGTATGAAGAGAAAGCAGGGTGGATTGCACACTCACTACTATGTTTTATTATGAGATACTAACTGAAAGTCTAGCCTAATTATAGCCTAATTGAATAGGAATTAAAGTTGGGGAGGTGATAGGTGACCAAACGAAAAAGGGCTAGATTTTCTATATAATAGGGTTTACTTAAAGCTCTTGATTTTTTCAGATGTGGGAATTGTGTGGAATCTTTGGTTGTTGCTTTGTGTTTTGTTGAAATGGGCGTGGTTTGTATTGTCTTGGGGTTTTTGACGTAGAATGGATCTCGTTTTGTGATGTCTTTTGTGGTCCTGTACCTTTAGGTGTTGTGGTATGTTATCTCTGAGTCTGTGAATGTTAGTATAGATGTGATTGAGTTGATTGATTGATTTGTTTTGCGAGTAGTTTGTGTGTGTATACATTTAGTGTTGCTACCATGGAAATTCTATGGCAGGTTTCACTGTCTATGACGTTGTCTCTTACTATGTATACGTGTCGTAGTGATTTATTCTGGATTTGCTGTGAGCTGAGTTACTTGCGAGTGACTCAAAAAGTTTGTGTGATGATGGATGCGTAGCATAGCACTGGTCTAACCAGTGCCTTGTATAGGTCGAGTATGTTCTGTGCTCGGCCGTGAAATGTACCACATTATATGCCGAAACAATTATAGTGACGTCGTCGGCATATGAGAGAAGGTAACAGTTAGGATCCTGTGGAAATGGGGTGTCGTTTATGTACATATTCATCGATATTTTGGAGAGAAGGAACCGTCGAGTGCATGTCATGTCAATCAGATGACGTTAGCTTTCTCTGGGAAGCACATTTTCGACTGTTGTGTGATTTGTCGGATTGCTGTTTCCATTTGTGCCTTCGGTTCTCCCAAATGTTAAGGCTTTGTGGAGTAAACGATGCTTTTTAATGGGCCCATAAAAAGAAGTATAGAGGAGGTTCTGGTAAAGTTCGATTCAAATATTATCTAACATTCAAAGCATAGGGGTTGGGAAGTTCGTTTTGTAAATAGTTTGTTCCACAAAATTTAAGTCCTTCAGCTCGTCAAGGAAAAGGTTCTGCAGACTGCAAGGTCACCTACTCAAAACCAAGAGAGGGCCAATGACCTATGACTCTCGTAAGGCACACCACACAGTGACCTTAGCAGAATCTCCCTGATGATGGCAAACACTATCTTCCCCAAATGTGACAGTTGTAACGGTTAACAATGCCAACGAAATGGAATGTGGTTTCGTCTGAAAATCTGAACTGCTCCAAAGAGTTAGTATTTTTTCTGAATTTTGTTAGTTAAACTGTTCGCAGAATTCTAGCCTCGACAGTTTGAAATTTGCAAACATGCATATGAAATTTTACCTGGTCAAAACTTTACGCATGCTGAAACTGGAATGTTCGTCTCATTTAAAGCAAGGAGAAGCGATTTTCTTGGTTTTTTTTTAAATGCATGTTGAACAGTTGGTGCAGTTTCTTCAGTGATTGTTGGTCTACCGGAACGTTTCTTATCACTCACTGACCCTATCTCTTTCAACGACGTCAGTGACCTCAATGTTGATACATCAGAGGAAGTACATGCAATCAATCAATCAATCAACGATTCTTTAAAGATTTTATCTAATTTCTAATTAAATTTTCCCAAAGTGGATCTCTCTTGTAATTATTTCTGGGCTTTCGTAGTACTTTTGTAAAACCGATTTAAATTCGATTAACCACAAAACACAGTTTACATATTTTTTAATTGTTACAGTTTTGGTCTTTAGTCTTGCCCAGTCAAGTGTAACCTGAAATAAATTTCATAGTTTCATAATGGAGTTTACTATTCTGTTCTATTTCAAATACATAAGCAAAGAGTTATTAAATTTAAATTTATAAAAACTCTACTTATATATAACATAAGAATGTGTGTGTGTGTGTGTGTGTGTGTGTGTGTGTGTGTGTGTGTGTGTACACTCACTTCTACAGAAGGAGTATAAAATAACTACAAAGATCAACAAATGAATTCTGCTAAAATGCTATTTTATGTCTTGTCTTCGTTATTTGACGCCTTCAGAGATATTAAGAATTTATAACTATAACCATAACTATATATATATATATATATATGTGGTGTGTGTGTGTGTGTGTGTGTGTGTGTTTGTATGCATGATTTATTATTTCGTTCGACAGAGTACCTTTTTTGATGGCGATCAAGAAAAGTGATAAAATTTGAATGTAATTTTTTTTTTATATAAAACTGGATTCCTTTATATATAAGTACAAGGGTTGAACAGAATAATGGAAACACACAGTTTCGTTGCTATACCTCCTGATATCATTAATGGGTTATGTATTTTACGAAATTGATGTACAGTATGAATGCGTATAATATTTAGAAGATGTTCTATTTTAATATGGTGATATTGTTTCCTTTTTCCTATTCTTGCAGAATAAATTAAAAATAAGGCCTGGAAAAGATGTCACTGTCTGTGAAAGGGGCGTGATAGTAGGAGCCCTTTTGTTTAGGGTCTCAATGACAAAAGTCACCGAAATTCCCCATGTATATCGAAGAACAGTCTCCTTGGTTATGAATACATGGGAGGAAATGAAAAAACTACACCTTTTAAGCACAATAGTGTTCCCATTATTCCGTCCATTTCCAACTTTATTCGAGTTTTTGCACTGGTTGGTGTTATGAGGGGCTTCACTACAGTCCTCCTAACATCGTTTCGCTTAGAAATGATCGTTGCAGACTCTATTGTTAAGTTCTGAATAAAGTTTGGTTGCAACTGTCTTTGGTTCGCTGCTTCACAGTTCGTAATAAGTTTCTCTGTCACATTTTGTCAGTGTTGTTTTATCCCCACTATTGCTTATTTGGAGATGTTTTTAATTTCCTTCCATGTATCCATAATCATTGGGACTGTTCCTCGAGATACATGGCAATTTCGGTAACTCTTTTCACTGATACAGCAGCCAGACGGGCTCCCACCATTATGTGCTGTTCGCAGTCACTGACATCTTTTCCAAGTGTCATTTATAAGAACAGAAAAAATCAATATCAGCTCATTAAAATAGTAGATTATCTTAGTACAGCATGTATTCACGTATCGGTTTTGTAAAGTACGAGTATATGACACCATTAATAATAGTAGAAAACACCACCGAAAATGCAAGTGTTTCCATTATTCTGTCCAACCCCTATATATATAATACGGACACTGCAGTAAAATGTACAGCAGAGAGGAGGTTTTGTCCCCGCGTAGAGTGGGACAAGTCCTACGTCCATGCAATTCAGACAACCATACGGAAAACCAAAAATGCAGCTTTTGGGCGTATCTCGTTCTTTCATGTGCTTTATCAGAAATGCACCAGTTAATCCTTCATTAATTACTATTATTACAGAAAAATACAATAACCGTATATTGATTTTAATACCGTTTTAAAATTAATGGACCGCTATTATAGTTCTCTCTCTCTCTCTCTCTCTCTCTCTCTCTCTCTCTCTCTCTCTTTCGCTCTCCATCATCCATATATATAAAATAATAATATGGGAAGTTGTTTCATTTCGTGAAAACAAAGGGCCTGTATCCGAGGCTGTGCTCGAAGTGGGTCTGTATGCGGCGGTTTGACGTACTGTCACGTTTTTTACTCATTTTAATGTGTTCTGGACGCTCATTTCAGGGTATATGAATAAAAAGGGAGTAAATCAGACGCTAAATTATAAGTAAGGTTGAGAATACTTTGTAAAAATGACTTGTATTACGACAGTTGTTTAGGCCAATCGATAATAATCAATGTTTCAGGCATAGCAAATTCACTGGTATAAATATTGGTCCTTCATAACCATGGATAGATGAATTATAAAAAAGTCAAGACTTGAAGAGAAGTTAAATGCAGCGGATAAATATGTAGTTTCAAGTATTTTAAAATAGACAAATTATTTTGATAAGGTAAGGAATGCTTGTCTTTTGTGTCTTACTTTATCCTCGAACTTTTCCCCACTTCGAGCACTGCTCGGAGGGGACCTACTAAAGGTAATAGCATGATTTAATTCAAATCCATCTGTTTTAACACTGGGGTCCCATAGCGCGGGAGGGTTAACAGGTAAAATACTTTTGAACGCGAAAGCATTATGCGCTTCTTCGGATGTTTAAATATGTGACAGGTTGTGCTAACTTCTATTCTGTCGTAGTGTGGCGGTAGAGCTCGCTGCTCATATTCAAAGAGTCCCGGGTTCATATCATGGTGGGATAAATTTTGTTTTATATATATATACATATATATATATATACACACACACACACATAAACTTTACATTTACATGGAAGTCAAATACTTGAGTAAAAGTTTAAGGCATTGAAAAATATCCTCCAAGGAAAAAAAAAATTTTGGAAAGTAATTTCATTAGTATTAGTGTTGAAGAGATTGAAAAAATGTCGTATTAGTTTGAAATGAGTTTCTAATTAGAGAGATGAAGTGTTCTGGATTTCCGTAGAATTGATAATTTAATTTAATTTCCTTTCGTTCTTCATCAAGATTTCCATATAGTAATTTTGAACAAGTATTTCGAACTGGAATTCAGATCCTCTTATTGGTTGTTTGATTAAAATAGTTATAAATCGGGAAAAGAATTTGAAATGTAGATTTAAAAGATCGAGATTTAGTCCAATTTGTATGTATCTTAAAAGGGGATATACAGAAAGACAGATGTATTGATAGACAGAGAGAGCTAGATAGATAGGTATGGAGAATTTTTTAAAAACTTTTTGAGTGACGGGCGGGGAAATAACGAAATATAAATAGCTACATATTTTTCAGTTTTCTAATTATCATGAAATATTTTGTTTTTCTTATTTGCATATTTAGAATTTATTTTGGGATGTTAATAGACGAATCTTAATCACGACGTAAAGGTGAATAGAACGTAGCCATTTGTTTGAGCAAACTAAAATTGTTTTACTTTTTCTGTAATGATCAGTTCTTATAGTCGAAGAATTTGGTCGTTAGGTTTACATTATACAAATCCTGTGAAATTTGAACAAAACTTGCAAATCCAAGCATTATGTACCATGGCTTTGTTTTTTCTCGTTCAGGGCTATTGCGGTTTATTCTTGTATCCTGGCAGGAATGAGGTCGTTTATGGATGAAAAATTATAATTATCCGGTTAAAGTTTAAGGGGTAAAGGATTTTGTATGAAGCTTCATTTTCATCGATAATATCTTTGGATACCTTTTGAATCTCCATTCATATTTATTGAGATATGTATTATTATTATTATTATTATTATTATTATCTCTAATAAATGAAGAACTAAATCACACTCAAAATTTATAAAATAAATTAAATTTTTTTATTTAAGAAGGTGAATAAGTGGAAGGTTAATTAATATCTAGTAGTATGTGATGCAAATTTCTGTGTGTGTGTGTGTGTGTGTGTGTGTGTGTGTGTGTGTGTGTGTGTGTGTGTCGTCCAAGTTTAATATTAATTATAACTACACCTGTTACAAATGCAGAAACAACTTGATTAGCGATAGTTTCACATATGCATTTATTCTTAATATTATTTTTGTGCATGTATCGTTATTCTTCTCTTGAAACTAAGATATTAATTTCATTATAAATCACAATAACTCATTATACTGATTAATCATTAGGTTTTAATTAAAGCGGATGGAAAACCTCCATTCATAATAATGTTTGTTAGTTGTTTATTCACATCTCGAAGCGACGAAGGCAGGAATAATTTTTCAACGTATCACTGCTCGCGGACACTTCAGAGTTAGGGTCGTTAAATTTACTTTTAAGTCCATATCTACGTTAAAGTTCATGCATTTAATTTTTTAAAGGGTCTTTTTTACAAATATAATAACGTTAGGGCATCGGTCCTTTATCTCTGTATGTGCAATGAATTTATGGTGCTTATATTTACAGTAGTTTATATATATATAAAAGAGGGGCGACAAGCTTGACCTTCTTGAAATGAGGAATCATCGCACGGAACATTGGAAAGGTTGAGAGGTATATATGCGAGTATAAACATTATAGTTTCTAGCTTTTCTTTCCCATTTTCTTATATTTCGTAAAGATAATTACACACACACACACACACACACACACACACACACCCGTAACTTTATCCGTTGTATGTGTTATTCACCTTTAATTTTTCTTCTTTACAAAGTTTTAAGGCACATATTTTAATTTAATCTTTCCTGAAGTTGTTTGCATTTAACAAGTGAGCTCTTTTCATATACTGTAGAATGGAAGCGCATTGCCCAGATCCTTCTTTTTCTTCGGTTTTATATTCTGATTCGTAAATGTCATTCGCAGGTTTCGGTCGAGTTTACGCTACAACACTACTTCGTTTATACCATCTGGGACCGTATAACTGTTGGAAATTTTCATCTTTTTTACATTATGTTAAATATATGGACCATAGAATATAAATTATGACATAAATAGCTGGATAAAACGACTGATAGACCATTTATGTTTGGGTATACTGTGAGTTAGCAAATTTTCTATACACAAAGTAAATAGTTTTATCAAATTCTTATACTATAAAAACACAGACTTGCACATAATAAAACTTGGGGTAGAAAAGTACATATTTATCAGTTAAATCAGGAATGTGTTTTCATAACACGTACAGTGTGTGCGTTTCCCCTTACTTATTATACACAGGAGGGGATAAAGGGGTTGAACAAACTGACAGACAAGGCAAAAACATTATAATGACCATTTGGCTTTGAGAGGCGAGATATAAAAATGAAACTGTTATAAAATATGGTGTGTAAGTTTTGTGTATATATATATATATATATATATATATATATATATATATATATATACTATATATATACACTGTATATCCGTTTAACCATTAAGTATAACTCTGTCACGTTCATTTAAAATCTATGGCACTTCTGATCAATGTTTCAATACATTTACAATAATACCGAATATGAAAAAAAGGGTATAGTAACTTTTCATTTAATAAAGATTTTTAACACCCACCCCATTCCCCCCTTCCTCAAACCAATTCTCCTCCTCGCTCGGAATGAAAAAGTAGCTTAAAAAGTTTGAGATATTAAACATTAAAAGTGAAAACATTTGACGCAGCCATTAAAACTGTCTTCAACCAAAACTGCGATAACTTGAAGAAAGAAAATACCTTTAAAAACAAATAATAATGTCCGGTAAATATCACCGTAGATTTTTTTCCCATAATGGATGAGGGTCGTAAACATTATTAGCCAACTCGTTTAGGATAAAGTATTTTATGGATAGTTTGCTCAGTCATTTATAAGGCTTCTTTGCTACTTAAAGAAAAAGCCTTTTATCGTTCCTTATAGAGGTACGTATATATATAATGATAGTCTTATTATATTAACGATTTCGAGATACGATCAACATTTGTACTGCTTATCACCTTATCTGAATATAACTTGAAATTTATCTAAAAATCTAGATTTCTTCTTCTTCTTTTTCTTTTTCTTTTCTTCTTCTTCTTCTTCTTCTTCTTCTGTCTTATTATTATTTTATTATTATTATTATTATTATTATTGGCATAAAACTCAATATACTGCAAGTATGTATGTCATTTAATTAATGTAACCATTTCGTTATTAATTTAAATACCGTATTTCCCGGCGTATAACGCGCACCGGCGCATAACGCGCACCCAAATTTTGAAGGGAAAATTTAGGAAAATAAAAATTTAGGAAAAAAATATACCTCCTACCTCACTTCACATGTACAATTTTAACGAGTTAATTTTAACATGTACATGATTTTTGGAGTATTTTGGGGGAAAAAAGTGCGTGTTATACGCCGGGAAATACGGTAATTAATATATAACTCCGGACCAAAAAAATAGAATACCGTCTTATGAATAATAATGGTGTGGGGTCACTTGCATTTGTAAATAAAAATGTCAAAAGTCGTTTATCAAGAAATCTTAGAATACTTTATACTGGAGTTTGCAGAACAGATGTATGGAGACGAACCATTTATTTCTCAATATGACCTGGCTCCAGCTCATGCGGCTCGTGCAACATGTACGTGGTTTGATGCTCGTGAAATTTAATTATTAACATGACCAACTAATTCATCCGACCTTTATCCGATAAAAAATCTTTGGAATATTGCTAAGCAGAAGGTCCAAAAGCGTAAACCAGGAACGCTTAATGAATTGAAGAGGTGTTTGATGACAACCTAGCAACCGATAACTACAGAAGGATGCAAGAGGCTTGTCGACTCGATGCCACGTCGATTGGAGGCCGTGATCAGGGCTAAGGGAGAACCAACTAAATACTAAGGCGCAGAGTTAAAAAGTATTTGGTAAAGGTTTAATATATTGGCAGTGTTCAGTAAACATAATGAATTTATCTAATTTTTTGTAACACCTGACAAGATATTCTAATATTTTGGTACGTCGCTATGCATTAACGTTTCACTATTTAATAAGGTTTTGCTATATTTCAATTTTGTTTTTCAAAACTGGCACACAGAGGTGTCTCATTTATCATAATGACGTTACAGATACTCACTATTCCTCATGAAGGTGTATAACTTAAAAATATTATCAAGGTCATGAGCGCGTTTGAGACAATATTCTATTTTTTGGTCCCGAGTCGTATAAGTATATATTTTCTTTAAAAAAATCCAGAAAATTAAATTACATTTTGTGGAAAGAGAAATACTCTACTTCACAATACAACGAGATTCCAAAGTGGAATTATTTCTCGACTTATTTTGATTAAACAGTTTGCAAATAATTTGATTTTAGAAAGTGAACGATTTTATCTTTATAAAAGTTGAAAAACAACAAGAACTCCGATTTCCTCCTATTATGACAAAGCTTTACAAAACCATAACAAGGAGAGCAATGGGTATAATTGGAGGCGCACAGTCTAGGGGATGCTATGCAAAAAACGCTCTTACTATCGAATTCGTAAGGGCGAATTTAGCTCAGAATGTAAGAGTCTGTAATGAGAATCCCAAACGACAGATGGCGTTGAAGTTTCAGCGAGGTTAAATAGGCCGCGTGTTGCATCACTGGAAACCCAGGGGATTCGATCTGATTTTTTTTCTTCTTCTTCCGTTTTTTATGGTTGAAAAAACGTATCACATTTTGGGGGGGGTTGGGGGGTGAAAAATGGGGGTAGTTTTTTTTATTTTAATCTTCATCTGCACTAACTTGCAGGAAAGGAATTAAAGGTTTTTAAATTGGCTCTTCCTTTTATCATTTGATGACGAAATTGCGGCAAAACCTTCAGAAGATCTCTTTACGCACCAATAACCTTGGCTGTTATGTATTTTGTAAAGTTCTTTTATTGTACCGATGAATTTTTTGGTAACGGCAGTAGAATTTTATATAAGTTTTATTAATTCTTTACTGAAATGAAATTATATGCAATTATATCGGTATAAAGCCTTAGAAGAAAAATGGAAAATAAAAATCAAAGAAATTCTGGTCGCATTTATTGACGACTCTGTTAATTTCGAGTTCGATGACACAAAGAAAATTTTAATTGCAGCACCTCCAAATTATTCAATTCTTCTAGTAAGTTATATTTAATCGAGTTCACGTATAAGGAGGACTTACTGTATGTATATATATATATATATATATATATATATATATATATATATATATATATTGGGGGTCCACTTAGAAAATCTTCAATTTTGTGTCGATCAGCATGTCTGAAGGTCTAATACAGCAGGTCAGTGATTGGGGAGGCCAGACCTGTTCTCCCTACGTGACCAATCGCATTCGTGTCAGTATTATCGAACTTAGAGGTAAGAGAGGTTCACATTGCGAAAACATTTCATTTTGTGTGGTACTATTTTATTATTAATTTAAACCTTAATATATTTTTACTGCATTATTACTATATTCTTATTAATGTTGTAAACCTTTGGTTAGCTTCCGCCCGAATTGTTCATTCTGACGAAGGTCAAGCTTTTCACTCCACCTTAGACCTACAGTTTAACGTGAATCCGAACCACCCCCCACCAGCAGCCCAGCGTCTTAACCACTAGGCCACCCAGGGTACCCATTTATCTACCAACCACTTTCTTTATTGTGCGGAAAGATGAACAGCTTGGTTTTGCTGCGCGCTGGCTGCCGTCACCCGGTCTCGATCTCGGGGCCGATGGATTCGTGGTCAGCGACGCTAACCACTACACCACCGAGGCGCATTATATATATATATATATGAAAATTATTTCACGAAAGTAACACGTGAAAAATATTTATGATGAATAAAACCACGAAGGAAAGGAAACACAAAATGGTGCTCAAGCGCTTTCGTCTAATGACATCCTCAATATATTCGTTATATTTATTTATTTACAGATATATGCAGTTTTCATAGATGAGTATAATTTCTTTATTAACTACAGGTGCTGCATACAGTTGAAAACTGCCTTTACGAAGCGTGCACGCTTTACAGGCCGAGTTCTACTAATTAGATACAATTATAATTACATAATAGATATGATTACAAGATTTTTATTGATTTTTATAATAAACTTAAAATTCTAAAGGAAACTTATAGACTAGGACATACTGGTATATTTATATTAAGAGCTAAATACAACGAATAATGAAACCAGTAAAAACTGTAAGAACCTTACAGACTAAGACATATACTTTTATTAGACGCTTAATACAAAGAATAATGAAATGCGAAGTGTCGTGAAAAGTGATAGGAGAGATTTTTAGAAGGAAGGATAATGAGAATTTTAGCAAGGAGAAAGAAAGGAGCGCCTTCAGTAATTCAGGAATTTGTTAAGTTTCAATCATTTTAAAAAGATGAGAGAGAGCGTCCATTGTTTTTAATTCTTTCGGTAACAGTGTTCCATAATTCCATCGCTAAATAAGTGTAAGAATTTCTACTACATTGATGAGTATAGTTTGACTTTCAGATATATTCACTATCTATATATATCTTGTTTGACGTTCGTGACGTGTCTCATTAATTATTCATTATATTCTCGATTAATATCGTTGGAGCAAATTGTTTTGTAACTGAACATTAGAGAGCATATTTGTGTTTCAAACTATGTCTTCACATTTTAATATACGCAGTTAATTGAAGATTCTGATGTATGAGCATACTAAACACTATTGTTCATTTTTCTAATAATTCTCTTCTGGTTTATGAGTAAAGGGTTGATGATGTAATCACACGCACTCCCATATGCCTTAATACTGTATGTGAGATGTGGATAAACTACAGGGTGATTCAAAAGTCAGGTTACATAGGGCTTTTCTGTTTCTTTGCGGGTAAATGAGTTATGAGATGTTATCGAAGGAGGAGCGCATTGATGTGATATTCCTAGCTGGCTGCACAAGTGCATTGCCGTTAACGGTGGCCATATCGAACATGTGATGTGACTATTCCCCTGTATCATTACATAATACAGTATTTCCCTATGTAATCTGACTTTTGAATCACCCTGTAGATAGAAGTACAGCGTTTATGTGTATTTGTGGGAAGGAAATATAATTTTGTTAAAATTTCGTTAGTTTATAGTCCATATTTGTGTATATATCGATATACAGGGTAGCCCAAAAGTCTGTTGCTCCGACGCATTCTAAACTATTTTTTTTCGGGGCTACAGACTTTTGGGGCCACCCTGTATATCGTAAACATTTCGTCTAAAATTTAGACTCTAAATTCTTGAAAACAATTTATTTAAGTTTTTCTCCTAAGCGACGCGGGCCAGATACACGTGGCCCGTGGGCCGTCTGTTAAAGAACACTGCTGTAAGAACTTCCTCCATGAATAATTTTAAATTTTTAGCTGCCGTCAGTAATAATTGAATAGGATTGAAGAACTTTTCAATCAGTTCATGTATGTAAACTTAAGCCTCTAATGAATGATAACAACTCTTTGGCTTTATAATATATGTAATAGTATTGTAGTACCTCTCTTAAGTTACTTTAAGATTGTATTTAAAATGTATTTTAAATTGTGTTACGATTTCGTTGTATCTTTATGACTATTTTTAGTTTATTTCCAAACACTTTTGACGTGGGTGTGTATTTCGAAACGGTTATGTAGCCTATATGTAAAGAATACAGAACATACGTCTATAAGTCATGCTCTCTCTCTCTCTCTCTCTCTCTCTCTCTCTCTCTCTCTCTCTCTATATATATATATATATATATATATATATATATATATATATATACACCAGGGTGGCACAAAAGTCGCGCATCATAAGAATTTTCAGTGTTGACTATAATATATTATTTTTTTTCTTTTAGGTAGGGAATGGCTGCGAAATTAACAATAGACGAGAGGGTGAGCTTAGTTTTAATATATGGAATACCAGGTTCAACAAATCGTCTCGTCTATTGTTAATTTCGCAGCCATTCCCTACCTTAAAGAAAAAAATAATATATTATAGTCAACACTGAAAATTCTTATGATGCGCGACTTTTGTACAAAATAAAATATTAAAATAAGCTTACAACATATTTAATATGAAAAAAATTTAACATTTATAAAAAATAACCCATTTATTTGATTAGTTAATCCTCTTATATTTTCACAGTGAAAATGCAATATTAAATTTATGTAAGTTTAAAAATTTACATAAAAATATTATTATTATTATTATTATTATTGTAATCGTTCATACTTGACTAACAGGCCACAACTTATAAAACAGGGTTTTTTCTTATATCACAGACAAGATCCATATCCCACGGAATGTCTCAAGGGAGCATTTTGACACCTATCGTTTCTTCTACATAAATGACCGCCACTGATCACTAAATAATTCGCTCTGTTACCAGTATGCAGATGACACGACAATCATAACTTTAAGGCTTAATGATGGCACTTCAGACAATTACCGACAATGAACTCCAAAGAATATATTTATGGCGTAACACACACACACACACACACACACACACACACACACATATATATATATATATATATATATATAATATATATATATATATATATATATATTATATATATATATATAATATATATATATATATATAGATATAGTTGGCCTCTTTAAACCTAAACCTAAATTCAGTCCCTGTAAAGTGAATGCAATCGGCCAAACTCTTGGGAATTACATTCGATGCAAACCTCTTATTCAAAAAATACACTGAAGTTCTATGCAATAAATTAACTAAGGTCTCATACATAATTACAAAAGTAGGTGCACACTCCCAAAACAAATCTTTACATCTATATACTTCACTATGGGACACCTACATTTGCAGTACAGCGTTAGTAGCTTACTTATGGAAGAGCAAGACACTCGGGCCTCGGCCAAGCAGTATTCTACGCGGCCACTGCTGGTGATGCAAATAAGAATAATTAGGAAATCTATAAATGAAACAAACGTAAAAAAGTACAGATAAAATGTTCCGCGATTTAAAAATTCTCAAACTAGCAGAAAGCTACAAGCTAAACATTGCTTCCTATATATGTATCAAATGATCCATAATTCTGCACCAGAAATCATCTAAAATAAAAAATTAGCCCCCTAAACCCAACACCGTTTCAATACAAGATAACAAGATAATCAAATACATAGAACAGAAAACCAAATTACACTCTAAGTTGTGCAACAAGATCCTTATGCTTAACAGGACTCAACCTCTGGAACACTCTTATCAAAAGATAAAAGAATTTAACACGTTAAAAACTTGCCAGGGAAAAATAAAAGACAAATTCATCAACTCCTACAAACCATAATATCTCCTTTCTTATTTTCATTCCAACCTTTTTACCTGGTCCCCTTCCCCCCAACACACCACTTACATTAATAATAAATAATTTATGTTCTTGTATAGCATAATAATAATAATAATTAGAATAATAATAATAATTATAATAATAATAATAATTAGAATAATAATAATAATTATAATAATAATAATTAGAATAATAATAATAATTATAATAATAATAATTAGAATAATAATAATTAGAATAATAATAATTAGAATATAATAATAATTAGAATAATAATAATTAGAATAATAATAATAATTATAATAATAATAATTAGAATAATAATAAAATTATAATAATAATAATTAGAATAATAATAATAATTATAATAATAATAATTAGAATAATAATAATAATTAGAATAATAATAATTAGAATAATAATAATAATTAGAATAATAATAATTAGAATAATAATAATAATTATAATAATAATAATTAGAATAATAATAATAATTAGAATAATAATAATTAGAATAATAATAATTAGAATAATAATAATTAGAATAATAATAATAATTATAATAATAATAATTAGAATAATAATAATAATTATAATAATAATAATTAGAATAATAATAATAATTATAATAATAATAATTAGAATAATAATAATAATTAGAATAATAATAATTAGAATAATAATAATAATTAGAATAATAATAATTAGAATAATAATAATAATTATAATAATAATAATTAGAATAATAATAATAATTATAATAATAATAATTAGAATAATAATAATAATTAGAATAATAATAATTAGAATAATAATAATAATTAGAATAATAATAATTAGAATAATAATAATAATTAGAATAATAATAATTAGAATAATTAATAATTATAATAATAATAATTAGAATAATAATAATAATTAGAATAATAATAATAATTATAATAATAATAATAATATTAAATGAGAACATAAAAGTGAAAATGTGTAAGGTCAAGGTATCTGTCTCATTGTTAAGGTATTCACTAGCAAGGTATGGGTCAATCCCAGAATAGGCACCTGATGTACCTCAATCCCAGATGAAGCACCTGCGTTCAACCTCAATCCCAGAATAGGCACCTTGCAAGGAATTAAATAAAAAAAACCTGATGATTACAAAATTTATTGTTTATACAAAGTTTATTACAAATGTAATAAAGGCAAACTTATAAAAGGTTTAAAGTGGTTTAATGAATAAAGAAAAATTTTAGATATAAATTCCTGCAATATGAGCCCGAATGTTTCTGAATCCATCTGAAGCAAATCTATCTTACACATAAATTGGTATAGATATAGGTTAGGTTAGGTTAGAGTTGATTTTTTCAAATATTGATAAAAGCAATGAAATTATATCTCTAAAAACTGTTTATATTTTTTCTCCTCAATCCCAGATTAAGCACCTGTGTTTTGCCTCAATCCCAGATTAAGCACCTAAAAATGATTTCAGGTGCCTATTCTGGGATTGATCCCAAGGTATTTCATATTTACTATAGCTCAACAATAAGAATGTGTAGTCGTAGCTGAACATTTATATATACACACACACACACACACACACACACACCACACACACACACATAATATATATATATATAATATATATATATATATATGATGAATAAAACCACGAAGGAAAGGAAACACAAAACGGTGCTCAAGCGCTTTCGTCTAATGACATCCTGAGGATGTCATTAGACGAAAGCGCTTGAGCACCATTTTGTGTTTCCTTTCCTTCGTGGTTTTATTCATCATAAATATTTTTCACGTGTTACTTGTGAAATAATTTTCATATATATATATATATATATATATATATATATATATATATATGATGAATAAAACCACGAAGGAAAAAGAAACCAAAGGGGTGCTCAAGCGCTTTCGTCTAATGACATCCTCAGGAACACTGGAGTGAAAGGACAGATCAAGGCAATATATAGGTTACAAAAATAAACATACATACATACATATCACATATATATACATATATATATATATATATATATACATATATATAAACATATACATATATATAAGCATAGAAAAAAATTGTGGGAGGAGCCAACATTTATATGGTCACAGACGAATAAAGAAATAAAAATAAATATAAATATAAATTGAGAAAAAATTAATTACAAAATAGTGCCTTAGTGATATATATGTCACAGCCTAAATAATCATAAAGAAATAAACAGGCACATAAAAAAACCCATAAATACATATACATACATATATATATATATATACATATATATACACATACATATATATATATATATATATATATATATAAAGACACTTTTAGCACTTTGGCCGACCTTCCATATAAATTCAAATGGCTTTTTTATGGAACAGGTCACAAAAGAATAAAGAAATAAAAATAAATATAAATATTGTAAGTGGAGTCTACCAATTCAAGCTCAAGAGGGAGGTTTTTACAATCGATTTAATAGATGCTGCCAAATTGATATATATGTCACATTATTAAAAAATAAAAATTGAAAGATAAATTTTAAGAGAGCACACCAATTTATAAGGGAAAAATTACCACATATGCATATTATAGTCACAAACGAATAAAAAACTACAAGTAAATATAAATTGGAAAACAAAATGATCCTAGATGATATATAAAGAACAATAAAATATATATACAACATATTTACGGTATATATACGAAATATAAACGCAATATATACAGAATATATATATATATATATATGCATAAGGGAAAAAAAATTACCAAATTTGTTTTTATAATTATTGTCTGAGAAAACGGTAGGTCGCAAAAGAATAAAGAAATAAAAATAAATATAACTTGAAAAAATTACAAATAATACACGTACACATATATACCCGCATACCCAAATATATATATACATATACACACATATATACAAACACACACACACACACACACACACATATATATATATATATATATACAAGCTGACATAGGTCAGACGGGAAAGGATTTGCAAACGCGTGTAAAACAGCATCAATATTCCGTTAGAACGGGACAGTTGTCCAGTGCCCTTTTTGTCCATTTGTCAGAGTTATCCCATTGTATTGATTGGAATAATGTTTCAGTTTTGTTTCACTCTAGCAACATTGTTAATAGAAATATTCTTGAGTCGGCTATAATTCAACTTACAAATAACCTTAACATGAGTAAAGGTCTGTTTCAACTTGATCCCGTTGCTCTGAATTCCTTCAGAATGGATTTAAACAAAAAGGGCAGGTTGTTAAATCTTTGGTAAAAAAATTTGTTTGTGTCTGTTGTTTCCCTTACAATTTTATTTTTCAATTTTTGCTGTATGAGTGTATGTGTATGTATGTATGTGTATGTGCGTATGTGTGTGGTCATTGCAGTTAAATGTGTTTGTATGTATATGTGTGTATATGTATGTATGTATGTGTGTATATGTATGTATGTATGTATGTATGCAGTTAAATATATATATATATATATGTATATGTGTATGTACCTTACCTTACCTTACAACCTCACAAAGGTTCTGCGGGATGATTGCTCATTTCGTGAAGGTCAAGCTTGTATATTATATATATATATATATGTGTGTGTGTGTGTGTGTGTTTGTATATATGTGTGTATATGTATATATATATTTGGGTATGCGGGTATATATGTGTACGTGTATTATTTGTAATTTTTTCAAGTTATATTTTTTTTATTTCTTTATTCTTTTGCGACCTACCGTTTTCTCAGACAATAATTATAAAAACAAATTTGGTAATTTTTTTCCCTTATGCATATATATATATATTATATATTCTGTATATATTGCGTTTATATTTCGTATATATACCGTAAATATGTTGTATATATATTTTATTGTTCTTTATATATCATCTAGGGATCATTTTGTTTTCCAATTTATATTTACTGTAGTTTTTTATTCGTTTGTGACTATAATATGCATATGTGGTAATTTTCCCTTATAAATTGGTGTGCCTCTCTTAAAATTTATCTTTCAATTTTTATTTTTAATAATGTGACATATATATCAATTTGGCAGCATCTATTAAATCGATTGTAAAAACCTCCTCTTGAGCTTGAATTGGTAGACTCCACTTACAATATTTATATTTATTTTATTTCTTTATTCTTTGTGACCTGTTCCATAAAAAAGCCATTGAATTTATATGGAAGGTCGGCCAAAGTGCTAAAAGTGTCTTTATATATATATATATATATATATATATATATATGTATGTGTATATATATGTATATATATATATATATATGTATGTATATGTATTTATGGTTTTTTTATGTGCCTGTTTATTTCTTTGATTATTTAGGCTGTGACATATATATCACTAAGGCACTATTTTGTAATTAATTTTTTCTCAATTTATATTTATATTTATTTTTATTTCTTTATTCGTCTGTGACCATATAAATGTTGGCTCCTCCCACAATTTTTTCTATGCTTACTATATATATGTATATGTTTATATATATGTATATATATATATATATATATATATATGTATATATATGTGAATATGTATGTATGTATGTTTATTTTGTAACCTATATATTGCCTTGATCTGTCCTTTCACTCCAGTGTTCCTGAGGATGTCATTAGACGAAAGCGCTTGAGCACCCCTTTGTGTTTCTTTTTCCTTCGTGGTTTTATTCATCATAAATACTTTTCACGTGTCACTTTCGTGAAATAATTTTTCATATATATATATATATATATATATATATAATATATATTATAATATATATATGTCTTAAACTTACCGCAGATAATCTCTATATCTTTACCTCTTTTTGTCTCTGTCTTTAAAATTACCGTAAATAACCTCAATTCTCTGATTTATCTAATAAGATTTGTGACAGCCCCATTCTGTCAGTAAAGCATGCATAAAATTTGCTTGCAAATGGCAGTTCCATGTTATGCGTATAAGAAAGCATTAACTGTATTATATAGGTGTGTGTGGTGTGTGGTGTGTGCCATGATTTTTGTATTAAACATGTTCAAATGTAATGAAAGTTATTTACTGAATGTCAAATAGGTGGATATGTTCGATGTGTGAAACACTTTTTCTTTTATGTCAAAATAGTTCAAATGTAAATGTTTAATTCGCAGAACTTCTGACAAATATTTGTACCAACATCATATGTGCTTAAAAGAAAGCAGGTTTTTGTGCTGAGCGACACGTAATTATTCTAGTAAGTGAAGGTTAGTTACGTGTTTACAGTTCTCTTATTATAATCGACGGATAAAGCAAACACGACCTTACAGATCTTCACTTACGGAAATCACTATATATGCATCATTCATCACAAACCTACACTTAGTAATCACTCAAGTTCATACGAATCGTCAACAGTTACAAATTATTTGAATTCCAACCAAAGGCATCGTATGCAAATAAGAATTCAGAACGCCATTTCAAAAGAGATGAGGCCTACATTTTTAACGTTATCACGCTTCAAACATTAAAATATTTAAAAGTGCCACGTTAACATTACATTGAAACGAGCATAAAGGTTCAGCCAATTTTTATTATTAATGTACATTTCCTGTATTATAATTCTAACCAACTAACTAAGTAACTAACATACATACATACACATATATATATTATATATATATATATATATATATATATATATATATATATATATATATATATATATATACACTGTATATATATATATATATACACTGTATATATATATATATATATATATATAATATATATAATATATATATATATATATATATATATATATAATATAATATATATATATATATATATATATATATATATATATAAAATTCAATTAGTGGATAAAAACTCTTTATTGATAGATTAAATGCTGCAGCCAACATTAAAATTATAATACCATTATACAATAATTTAACATGAAACAAACAGATGTCAGTTGGATTATTGATATTTATTTATTTAATTTGGCCATTAAGATCTGTGTTTCAGATTAATTAAATGATAAAACACGTTATTCATAGGTATTTAATATACATGATTAGGTATATATAATAATATATTAATTATTAATCATTTTATAATAGACAAATGAACTGATAACACTGCCCAACAAAAAAAAATTGTTGCTGCTGATTTAATTCTAAGACCTGTTTCTGGATAATATGATGTGCTGATTTCAAAAATCACCTTAGATTTTGTCCATCATCAAGTTTTCGTGCAATGCAATATGCCTATTTTGGGTGATCCATGAAGGGCGCTTATCAAAATTGATGATTTTTGAGACCTGTTAACAGCTGTTTGCTGTTAAAATTTTATCTGTGGAATACGCAAATCTGTGCATTAAATCTAAAGGTCATGTACAACATATTAAAATCTTGGGTATCTGTGATTTCCCCAGGTGTGAGCGTGACGTCATGATCTGAGAGAGATTTCCCATTGGCGGAGTGAGAGCAGCCGGTTCCGCTAGTGACGTCAGTCTGTCCTGGTTGGATACAGCTGCAAAGTGTGTGACGTCATCGCCTGCTCGCCACATGATTGGGAGCGGCACAGAGTTACATGTGGACAGCATTCAGTGATCCAATACTGCGGCAGTTATTTGCGATCAGTGGTGAGAGAAGGGTGCGTTGCAGCTCATCATCATCATCATTCGCTGTTCGAAGAAAGTGTTCAAACAGCCCAGATGTTTCCTGCTACATTTGTGGATGCTTTACGTTACTAAAGCAGAGGATGAACATTACTGATTTCGTAAAAAGGCATACCTGGCCTATTTTAAAGTTAAACTTGGAGATCAGGATAAGTCGTGGGCTCCTCACACTGTTTGCAAAACTTGTGTGGAACATTTACGACAATGGACAAATGGAAAGAGAAAAGGTTTGAAGTTTGGCATTCCTATGGTATGGCGAGAGCCCAAAAATCATCAGATGATTGCTACTTTTGCCTTGTGAAGACTTCTGGCTTCAACGCAAAGAATAAACACCATCTAAGTATCTAACCTAGATTCAGCAATCAGAACCAGTTTCTCACTCAGATGAAATTCCTGTTCCAATTTTCACGGACCTTCCAACACTCACAGAAGATGATGAAGATATGGAATTACCTGATGAGATCGAACGTAATATCACTGATGATGATTTTGAACAGCCTTCTTCATCAACGACAACCTCAGCGATTTAATCAACTTGAGTTGAATGATTTAATTCGTGATCTCAGCCTTTCAAAAGAGTCATCAGAATTATTAGCTTCAAGATTGCACGAGAAAAATCTACTTCATCCTGGGACAAAAAATAACATCTTATCGCAATAGGGAAAGAGAATTGTTGCCAATATTTTGCAATTTATCAGCACTGAAAAGTAAGAAAACAAGAAAAAAGACAATGTTAAGAAAACTGGTCCCGTGCTTGCTTTAATATGGATTCATTTTTTGCTTATTTAAACACTTTTAATCACTTTATGTGTCAATATTACCATTGTATATTAAAGTTCACTCCCTGCACAATTGTTTACTTTTCCATGCTGATTCTGAGTATGTAAAAACTTATTTGGTTAATATTCGTTTTAATGCTTTGTTCGTTTTCGATAGAAGGAGACACTCTATGACAATTTAACATATAAATTCGTATTCAGGACACCTTGAAACCTCAGGGAAACTGATAAAAATCAAGGAAATGTAATAATTATTTTTTATGGAAAAAAAAAAATTTAGACGTAAAAGCAGCCATTATAGGCCATTGACCGAGTGTTTAGCTCTTTCCGCTGGTAAAATTTTGCGTCTTCGTCCTCTCCAGTTTTATGGGGAGACATCTCGTGGCAAAATTAAGAAACATAGGTCAAATCAGCCAATTAAATCTGGTTTTTGTTTCACGTGACCTTATCCGACCAATCGGAGACGTACATTTTGAATCTCTCATAATGCATACTCATTGGAAAATGCTTTTTCAGTTTGCTTTTCACTATGGTTTGCGGAGGTTGTGATTTGGATTACTATCATTAATACAAGATATTTATAAGAAAGAAGACTGTGCTGAAGTTTTCTTTACGAGTCACGATGTTT
>JAJOZX010004087.1:410000-432860 GCA_023014485.1 Bathynomus jamesi | reverse complement strand
TATCATCATTGTATTACATAAATCATAAACCGATTTAGACGGGGTAATAGAACTTTAATACTAGTATAGTAGTATGTGCGGGGCTCCAATAAACCTTAGCCCCCTCGCCCATGACCTAAACCATTAGAGGTACAGTAAAACTAAGCATACCTTACAAAAGAGAATTTAATCCTGCATTTACTGAGAGACAGTTAAAACTTGATGTTCCCACCATTGGCTTCCAAGACAGCCTGAATTCGCTTTGGGTACCTTGCCAAAAGTGACGTGAATAGATCTTGATCGTTACGCAAATTTGCTAAAACAGTTTCAATGTGTTGCGTCATTGTATCCTTCGAAAATCGATTTGCTGCAGGTTCTTGAAACGAGAGACATTCAACCTTGTCCTTTATAACTGATCCAATGTGTTCACAGACATTCAGGTCAGGAGAATTTCCTGGCCATTCTTCATTTCCAAAGAAATCGATCTCATGGTTTCCACAACAACTGTTAGTGGCTAATGCCTTAAGCAGGGGGCCTTATCGTGCAGAGTGTGACCTGATCGACATCATAACAATTGTTTGGGTTTCTTAGAAAGGAATGACATGCTGGGATAGAATAATATCACGAAAATACTGTCCTCCCAACTCTGACCATTTGGCTTCAGCACCCAATGAGCTTCTTTGCAGTGAACAAAACAAACACACCAACACAGTGTGGACTTTTTAATAATTCGCGATAATGTTCATTGTCATCGATTTCATCTGGTGGTCTGGCCCACACTCGATCATTTTGGTAGTTAGGCCGACGTGTTACGTAAACAAAAATTCATCGGAGACAGCTAAATGCATGAAATCATCCACATCCCAATCTTCAAGATAATGGCACACCACATTGTCATCGATGTTAAGTTGAGTTTTTCTTGGCTTTGGAAGTTCATGCCAAGGTTTTAAACCTTGCCTATGACGGTACAGTCGAATGATCTCGCCACTAACGACCTTTCCTCTCAACACTTCTATGAAAGTTTGCACAGCTGTTTTTCCACTTACGCGTACCGCTTTCAATGATGTCCTCTGTTTCCTGAGAGAGTGGCAAATTTAGGCGCCAGATTTGGTTTATCCATTTCACATTCATCCAAGTTTTATTCCAATTTCTTTTGACGAAGTCCTCACTTCTTCGCACTTTTTGGCAACCCATGAACGTGTTATAAATGTGGCCTCCAGCATCACGAGCTTCCCGAAATGTTTTGCTCGTATGCGATCTATCACACGTTGCTTCTCCGAATCACCAATTAATTGAGAAGCTTATATTATCACTTTATCAGCTAGAGTAATTTTAATACCTGCAATAAATAAATAATTTTATATATTTTATAATCACTAAAAACTATTTCGATATAAGTAAACATGTAAGCTGCAAATGGGGGGAGGCTAAGGTTTTTTGGAACCCCTTAGTCAATAGAACTTTAATACATAGTTGCGGGTAAATTCTCTCGGCAATTTTAAAAGTTTTTCTTACAGTATATATATATATATATATATATATAATATATAGATATATATTATCACACACGCGCGCGCACACGCCACACACAGGGCGGCGCAAAAGTCAGAACCATAAGCACATTTTAATAATTTGTGTTTTAATATGCATTTTGTTCTTTTCAGATTTGTTGTTGAACCTATGGCACAGAAATTGACAATAGATGAACGGATGGAGATAGTGTTAATGCGTGCAAGGCGTGGTACACACACCGATCAGTTGCTACTGATTTTAATGACAAACCCTGAGAGGCCGCTAGTAGTTGTTCAGGCATCAGTTGGAAAACTGTCCACTCGCTTCAAAGAAACGAAGTGTTCATGATCGGCCGCGTAGTGGCCGGCCAAAAAGTTCAACCGATGCAGCAACATCACTAACGGTACTCAGTCACTTTGAAAACAGCCCACGTTAAGTCCTTAAGAAAGTTATCCCAGGAAACGGGTGTCTCCAGAAGATCCATTCAACGAATTCTTATAACAAATCGTTTCCACCCCTACAAAGTCCAACTCGATCAGGAACTGCACGGTGACGACACAGACCGTCGTGTAGAGTTCTGCTAGTGGTTTCTACAACATCGATAGCTTCAACGAAGGATCATGTTCAACGACGAAGCGACATTTCACCTCAGCGGTCGTGTCAATAGGCATAATGCACGCTATTGGGCCAGTGAGAACTCCCACTGGATGGAGGAAGGACATGTACATTCGATCCACGAATTATGGTGTGGGCTGCGCTCTGGGGTATCGGTTAATTGGTCCGTACTTTTTCGACGGCAATGTAACAGGTGAAACATATCTGCATATGCTGCAAACATTTCTAATGCCCATACTGGACGACATTCCATTGGCAGAACGGGCGGAGATGTGGTTTCAGCAAGATGGTGCACCACCACATTTCGCAACCATCGTCCGGAGCTCTTTAGATGAAACATTCCCAAGCAAGTGGATCGGACGGCGAGGGCCCGTCGAATGGCCATCTAGGTCTTCAGACCTCACGCCTCTTGACTTTTTCTTGTGGGGCTATCTCAAGTCAGTAGTCTCTGCTGATCGAGCCAGAACCATACGTTCTCTAAAGGATAAAATCACATCTAAATGTGCCAAAATCAGTACCAGTGTGTTAAGGAATGTTCAGACATGCATTCAACGCGTCAGAAAGTGTCTCCAAATGGAAGGCCACCAATTCGAACATTTATTATAATTTAATAAAATGTACCTATGGTTCCTGACTTTTGCGCCACCCTGTATATTCTAGAACAAATGGAGCCAAAATTTACTCGAGAGCATACTTCATAGTCCTTCATAGCAGTTTTGTCCTACCTCCCTTGTTATATTTTAGTTGAATGTTTACTACACAAATGCTCCAATTTAATTAATCACAATATTGACACTAACACTAATTTCAGTGTTCCTGAGGATGTCACTCGACGAAAGCGCTTCAGTACTACTATATTTTTGAGTACTACTGTATTATTTTCCTTCGTGGTTATTTTCATATATTTTCATATATATATATATTATATATATATATATATATATATATATATATATACAGGGTGGGCCGTAAGTTTCCATACATAGGAAAAATAAACATTTTTTTATGGACAACCATTTTTATTTATATAATATGCTCTACATGGTTGCCATTGTTTTGAAAACCATTTCATACGTGTTCCCCACTGTTGTATGACACGCATTAGCACATTGACGTTATGCTTGTAATGGCGTTGGTGATACGTTCCTTTAGATGATTATGTCTCGTATCTTTTCCTGATACACCATGGCCTTCAAGTGCCCCAAAGATAGAAATCAAGGGGGTGAGATCTGGGAGGCCACTCCACAGGACCACGCCGACCAATCCAAGCATCCGGAAACTGCTGATCCAAATACCGACGCACGTGAAGACCATAATGAGGTGGAGCTCCATCTTGCTGGAAGTAAACTGGGAAGTTACATTCCTCGTTTAGCAGGGATGGGAAAATCTCTTCTTGCAACATGTTAAGATACCTTTCGGCATTAAGATTTCCACTGACAAAAATTGGTCCAATAATTCTGTCACCCCATATCCCGGCCCACACCATCACTTTACCGGCACCTTGCATCTTCGTCGGACTCAGCCAGTTAGGGTTAGCATTACTCCAATAACGTATGTTTTGCCGATTAACCTCTCCATTGACGTAAAAATTTGCTTCATCAGTAAACAAGATCTTACAAACGCATATTCTTAGGGTATCTGAAACATAAAAACAAACGTTTAAATTTTCCTATGTATGGAAACTTACGGCCCACCCTGTATATATATATAATATACAGGGCGTCCCAAAAAAATGTATACACACTTTAAATAATTATAAGGCAGTGTTTATTAAAATACATTTCATTTTCAAAATGTAATAGAATCTACAGACATTATTTAATTGTTTTGTCAACGCCTGTTTTCAAACTGACGTCCGTTCTGGTCAGGCACTGCTGATAACGCGAAGCAATGGAATCGCAAACATCACGAAACATTTCGTTTGGTATTTGTGTGCATTCTCGTTCAATGGCTGCTCTCAATTCAGCGACTGTTGCAGGTTTTATAGCGTAGACTTTGTCTTTTAAGTATCCCCATAAAAAAAAGTCTAGTGGTGTGAGGTCTGGTGAACGCGGAGGGTATCTACGAAACCCCTTCGTCCAATCCACATCCACATCGTGCCAAGTACCACTCGCAATACTCCACTCTTCGTCCGGATCATCATCATCTTCAT
The DNA here is from genome assembly GCA_023014485.1 of Bathynomus jamesi. NCBI lineage: Eukaryota > Metazoa > Arthropoda > Malacostraca > Isopoda > Cirolanidae > Bathynomus > Bathynomus jamesi. The sequence continues at coordinate 428,602 of JAJOZX010004087.1, read as the reverse complement.
TAATAGCATGGACTAATCTTGGAATGTAACTTTTCCATTGACAGCGCTTCAAAATGCGTTGGACAGACGATTCTGAAATTCCTACCTCACGACTCGCTTGCCGCACAGATTTTCTTGGACTTTGGTGATACGTTTCCAGTACTCTTTCTTGCTTTGTGGGGCTTGTCGATGTCCGTGGTCTTCCGGAACGCTTCTTGTGGACATTCTGAACAGTTCCATCGGCTTCAAACTTATCTCTAATTCGAGTGATGGTAAGTCGCGTTGGTGGATCTGTTGAAACTCCCTCCTAAACTGTCTTGCACTTCAACTGCGTTTTCACACTTCCAGTAGCATTTTAGAATGAATTTCCTTTGTTCAAAGCTTAGTCTGACTGCCATTATTAATTCTAATGGGTTTAACTTGGAAAGAAAGAAACATCAATTGAGCTATCAGCTGTTAAAGTGTGTGTACATTTTTTTGGGACGCCCTATATATATATATATATATATATATATTATATATATATATATTATATATATATATATATATATGCAACATTTTGATCGGAGCCGATATTTTATTTTCACACACACACACACACCACACACACACACACACACACACATATATATATATATATATATATATATATATAATGTCTGTAAGCTGGGCGATATTGGAAATCTATAAAAGCATCGTTATTTCATATTGTTTATAGCGTTAGTAGAGAAAATCTGAAATGCTTCCTCATAATTCTTTTTTAAATGGATCACTGAATTCTACTCAGATGATATCAGTAAAGGGAATTATATAGGCGAAGTCCGTATGTGCAGTTAAATCGGTCCTCAGTTGAAGCCTTGGTTCAGTCTTGTTATATACTGTACGTTCTTCAGGATATGGAGTCGGACTGAATGACGAGAGTTAATTTCATACAAATTGACCTTCATGCACGATCACTGTAAGCCTCAAAGGTAGTACGGGGAGCTCTTTTCGGTGGTACGTAAGAAAGTTTTAGTAGGCAGCTTCCTAATTGATAGTTATTTTAATGATTATTGTATTTAAAAAGTAATATTAGTCGTAGATGAATAACACACGACCTTTCCGACAGTGGTACGTCGCATGGTGGTGCGTCTACCTGAAAAGGTTGGGAACACCTACTCTAAGGTATCATCTCACTCACTATGATTACCATTTCATTCCGCTTCCAAGAGAGAGAGCGAGAATCTCAAAAAAAGGAGACTTCTCAAATTGATCTATTCCCATTTCATGACATTCTCATTTTCATCCACGGATTTTCCACGTTACGTTAGGTTAGGTTAGGTTAGGTTAGGTTGGACAATGAAAAATTAGCCACTCTCATTTGGTGCCTTCACTGCAAATGAGAATGGAAGTGACATTCTTTCTCAAATGAAGACACCCTTTCCTCTTATGTGGTTTCTTCTCTGTGCATTCTCATTTTCGTACCAGAATGGAAATGACATTGAGTGGGAAGTCAGCCGATCTAAAACAGTTTGCGTAGATTGTCTTTGGTTTTCATTATAAATATTTGGTTTCAATACTTGACTAAACATCTTTTAATATTTATTATTATTATTATTATTATTATTATTATTATTTTTATTATTTTTATTATTATGTAATTTTGTGATGGTAAAATTATTTGTACGTTGTTACTCCATAGTATACATTTCTATACATAATTACACGTAGAATTCATCATTGTTATACCACTAAAGGTTATTATTGCATACCCACACCCAACCCTCCATATATATATATATATATATCTATATTATATATATATATATATTATATATATATATATATATATATACACACAATACAATACAATAGAGATATTTATAAACTTGTTATTTTTCAGGTTCATGAATTGTTCTCATGTTTACACAAGAAAAGCGTTTTATTTTGTATAACAATCGAATATAGCTCTTATGGATTATTTATTTCAGGATTATTTTTGTTTGACGTTCAAACGAATTTTGGAAATGCAAAAAAACTGACCATAAAAATTGTTACTGAAATAACTTTAACGAAACTTGTATTTTTACATTTTTAATTTCTTTATTCATATTATAAAATTTGCATTCAAATGAAAAGGAATACGATATACGCATTTAAAGTTTTGTTTACCGTCAAATTCCCTATTCATTTGAAATCGAATGGAAGAAATAATACCTTTGACGTAGTTTTTTTCTGTCAGTTCAAAAGAATCTTCAGTTGTTTCGTACTTTGATAGATATATATAAAAGGGTTTCCCATCTTTTGCGGTCATCGACCCCTTTGTAACGGGGTTGGAAAAATCCCGGGTTTTATCTGACTTTCTCGGGTTTTATCGGGCTTTTTCATACTTTCATTGGTCAAAATAATATAAGAATAGAACTAAATAACTGCGAGCTCATTACAAAAATAACTATTTACCACGAGTTGTATTTTCATTGGGCAGTTAGGTATAGGTTTTGCTTGAAAATAAAATGCTCAAATCATTAATGTTTGTAATACAGCCACCTCTCGATTTACGCGATAGTTACCTTCTTGAAAATGATCGTGTAAATAAAAGAAGCGTAAATCAAACATAATTTTCCCATAGGGAATAATGTAAAAAGTGGAGGTTAGGGATTTTTGTTATCAATAAGACATAGTATCCATGCAAAAAACTTTTTTTCTACGTGAAGGTCAAAATATGAAAATAAAAACCCATTCTAATAGACAGAGTTTATTTCCACAACAGTTTCGACGCCCACTGGCATCATCCTCGTTTTTCTGTATCCACCCGAGGATGATGCCAGTGGGCGTCGAAACTGTTGTGGAAATAAACTCTGTCTATTAGAGTGGGTTTTTATTTTCAGATAGTATCCAGTATTATACCAATGAAAAACTACAGTATTCTGCTAAATCTAATACACATACAATAAATTCTAGTACGTAAAAAGAAAATGACAAAGTTCATTCCAACATTTACCATTGACTGCTGCTCCTGAATTGCTTGCTGGTGGAGAGGGAGGAGGGGAGTGGAGAAGTTATTGAGTGGGCTGGGCTCTTACACTGCTAGATGTTGATGGCTCGTCCTTACGAGTCTCCTTTTTCTTGAAAAAGAAATCCAATGACTTCTGCGAGGCCTTCATCGTCTTCTCACGATGGATTTCTGATGTCAACTACTGTAGAACATTTCGGGACACCTTTGAGCTGCGTTCCGTGTTCAGGTCGTCCTCATCAAAAATAGCGAGAGCAAGGTAGACGTAGCGAAATGCTTCAGCCAACCTCTTGCTAGTGAGAAAACGCACTTGCTCGACATCACCATCTGCTGCTACCACCTCCTCCTGGTGGTCCTTCTCCAGCTGAACAAGATCGCGTCGCGTGACGGATCGCGTTATTCCAATCACCCGCCGGCGTAAATTAAAAATGGTATAAATGGACCGCGCGCGTTATTCTAAAAACGCGTAAAACGCGAGGTGGCTGTATCTTAGTCAAGTTGTGTGAATGTGGAATCTCTTATTAACCCTTTGAGGACCACGGGACATATTTGTCCCAACGGAAATAATAATAATATAAATTGTACAATGATGCAACGTTTCTACAAATACATCTACATGTTTATACAGGTATCGTTTAGTTGTCGGAAAATTAACCCCAAAATGGGTCATTTAAGTGACTATAGTTACTAATATCTAATTGTAAATAACAATAAAACTTAAACTTTTAAGTTCAAAGAAACCTATACTGGTCGTCAAAGGGTTAATCCATATTTCATATTTCGGTGGATTTCAGTAATAAGTACTGTGCAAAAATTAATCTATTACATTATTTTATTAGCGACTCGTTGATTTATTTTGAAAAGAACCCAAAAAAACCAGTTGTGTGGGTTTTTTTTTTTCTGAAAAATGGAACAACTGGGTCGGGTCCAATTAAGTCAACCCTGCTTTTTAACCCTGGTAACTTCCGCGGAGCCCCTCCCTCTCCTTCTCCATAGCGCTAATTTGTTTAACTTTCTAATGTAGAAGAAAAAATACAAACTGCGAAAATTAGTGTACGACTATTATTTATCGTCACAACAATGAACTTTTACAGTAAATATTAAACCAAATTACACGACTTATTATTTTTGTTAGTGTAGTAAATTACTACACTAACTAGTAAATTACTACTAGTAATATTTGGAATGCTGTTTGAAGATACCACCGCGGACCACAGTTTGGGAAACCTTGATATATATTTATATGAGCGACTGAGGTCGGGAGTTCGAACCCTAATGCGGCCCATTGCCATAATTCCCATATTAGTTGGCCTTTGCGCTGTGCTTTATGACCCTGATGACTTATTATTATTATTATTAGGAGTGCCGTGACTTCCCTGCTTGGCATAAATACAACTGCATGTGCACGGGGATGAGGGAATGAGGGATATATATATAATGGAAAAAATCGCCCCACCACCTCTTGAATAGAAGGTGAGGGCACGAGCCACTACACTACGACGGGATAAAAGTTAACATACCCTGTCATACATTTAAACAACCGAGGAAACGCATAACGCTTTCGCGTCCAGAGGCATTTTACGTAACCCTCCCGCACTCGAGGTAATGATTAACATTTCATTCAAAGTATCTGGTGTAGCATTGGGGTCTCATAAATAAAATATCATGCATGAACTTGCAAGATTTTTCGTGTATATATATATATATATATATATATATATTAGTGATGTAGGTCACATCCGCATCCGCATCCGCGGAACATCCGCAAATTTTCTCGAACCCGTATCCGCACTTTGGACTGCGGATGTCGTGCGGATGTGGACCGTTGAGATAAAATGTCATTAATAAGCGGAAATTATCAAATTCTACTATATTAATAGAACTAGTTCATTGTGCGCAAAAGTGATGCAAGCGACAAGACGAGAGGCTGTTCTTGTATGAAATTACTCTCTTGCAACCTACTTAGATCCACGTTACAAAGCTAAGTTATTTTCACCTAGTACATTAGAACGAGTAAATCATCACTTGGCAAAGCAGTTGAAGAGCTTCAATCTCTTGAATCTGTCGCTTCGCCATCCACCAAAAGAATAAAAGTTTCAGTGACAGAACCAACACCTTCAACAAGCAAATCTATCACAGAATCTCTCTCTCAGTTTCTTGAGTCAAGCAGCAATGACGAGACCTAAGCGATGTCAAAAGATGTAGTAAAAATGATCGAGAGCTATCACCAAGAAAAACGCCTGGCTGCATGTGACAATCCTATTATTTGGTGGAAAAATACGCAGAATATCTATCCATACTTGAGTAAACTTGCAAGGAAACATTTAGCCTGTCCTCCAACAAACGTACCAAGCGAGAGATTATTTAGCAGTGCTGGATTAATATATGATGAAAAGAGAACAGACTGGCAGCAGAAAAGGCAGAAAAATTAATGTTCCTTAAGCATAACCTTCCTATAATTAAGTTTGAACATTAAACGATGAACAACTTAGTTTACTTTATTTTAATTACTCATTTATAAATATGCCTAATAAAACTTTAAACTTAATATAAATAGTTATCAAGCTAATTAAAGATCTCTCTCTATAAGGGTGAGGTGGGGAAAGAGGTCGGTGGGGTGCATTTGAGTTGGGTTCACGTCCCCATCCTGGTAACACAATTATGGTTTCTAATTGTGGCTGAAACTCAACAAAATATAACGAATTTATTTGCAGACGAATTCACTAATTGATTTCTATATTAGTTAGATGCTTGATATTATTTTATATGTTCAGAGAAAAGTACAGCAATTATTGTACAATTAATCAATTATACTACATTATAGCTACAGCTCTCTCTATATAATAACTTATTATATACGTTAAACACAACAAATCTCGAATATATCCTAAAAAATAACGAAAATGTAGACATCCGCGGATGTTGAAATCAAACATCCGCATCCGCGGATGTGAAAAAAATGACATCCGCTACATCACTAATATATATATATACACGGTGTGCGCCTCAGTGTAGTGGTTAGCGTCGCTGGTTACGAATCCATCGGCCCCGGAATCAAGACCCGGTGATGGCTGGCGGCGCGCAGCAAAACCCAGCTGTTCATTCTTCCACACAATAAAAAAAAAATTGGTTGGTTGATAAATGGGTACCCTGGGTAGCCTAGTGGTTAAGACGCTGGGCTGCTGGTGGGGCGTGGTTCGGATTCCACGTTAAATTGTAGGTTTTAGGGTGGAATGACAAGCTTGACCTTCGTTAGAATGAAAAATTGGGGCGGAAGTAAAAACTAAGGTAGCCAAGGTTATATATGTTTATATGTATGTTCAAGACATTCACACGCCCACGCCTATACGCCCACACTCCACCGACCGTTTGGCAAGAATTTGGTACAGCCCCTGCACAGTGTTTGCAACAACGCTTCATTCAAACGTATGATGAATTGAATATTATGGAATATATTTGGGAAAAGGAAGATGTACGCAGCTGCCGTTTAAGTAAATAAGCAGCGTTTGGGCATGCACGTTTATCGCGCGTGAAATAAGCAAATTTCCTGCCCCTACTTTTTTTTTTTTTTTTTTAAACATATATATATATACACACTTTATTTATTTAGTTCAACAAATTTACTCATTTGTATTGCTTCAACAAAGAAAGAGGAAAAAGCTCAACATGCTATGTGTTCGTGCATAATAGATTATGTCGATAACACGAACGAATACAACACACAAGTAGGAAAGATACAGCCTAAAGGAATATTATATGCAACTCTGAACATGATAAACTGCAATTACTACTTGCACTGGGGATGCAATACGCGCATACTGAAGTTTCGTTTTATATATATATATATATATATAATATATATAATATATTATTATATATATATATATATATATATATATATATATATATAATATTTTAGGGTGGTCCAAAAAGTAAAATTTTAGAAGTGGTACTTTTATTTTTGTGATAAATAATGAGAACTAATGTATGCGAATATTTTTAATAATTGAAGTATGTTTAGAGGTCGCTCAATGGACATGCCCTCTTTCTCATTGCTGTCATCCTAAAAATTTATTTTTACACGCACATGCAGTTATGTAATATCACAGCACAAACAAGCTATATAATTTATCATATATTTTTATCATATTTTGTGTGTTTGAAGATGGCCCAGCACCCTGATTAACAAGTAGGCTTATGTTGGCCCTCGGATAGTGAGACCGATGATCAGAATACAGGGCCGTTTCTAGCCATTAGGGGGCCCTAAGCAGTATACCCATTTGAGGCCCCACCCCTCCATCCACCAACTCACGCCTTACTACATCACCTCAGCGCACACATACAAAAAAATGGCTGTGTTAATAAAAAACAATTATGAAACAATTTTAATGAAATATTTATGTCCAAAACAACAAATATGTACTTTCAGAAGACAAACAGAAAAAATACTCATGAAATTCCTGAAAATTAGCTTGTACATTATTTAGAATAAATGACACAGAACTATGTATAAAAAAATAATGCAATTATCAACTACCAAACAATTACTAACTCTACGATACAATCGTGTAATATCTAACAGTTATACAGAACAGTTTGTATCTTCAAAATTTTTGCCTCCTAGATTTTTTCTGGGCGAAATCATCAATAACATCATATTAAATCTCCCTGCCAAACGTCCTGGTTGATGCTTATGATGCCAAGGCCACTGAGGCGATCCTGCCCCATTGATGATCTGAGGTAGTTTTTGATTAGCTTCATCTTAAAGAAGCTCCTCTCGGCTGACGCTACTGTCACAGGTAGAGTGCAGGCAATTCTTAGTGCAATCCAAAGATTGGGGTGTAGTTCCTCCAGTTGCTTCTGATGAATGAAGGAGAGAAGCTCCAATGCAGTCATGTTGTGTGAAGGTAAAGTCTTCAAGTTCTTAATTTCGAAGGCCAGTTCTCTTCCATCAATGTCAGTCAGCTCCAGAGCTCAGTATCTTAGAGAGCTTTTCACACTTGCAGGACAAGTCTTCCTTGTTCATTGTGGTGAAGTTTAGGAGAACTCCAAATATGTCCCTCATATCTAATGTTTTGAATCTCATTTATTGACCCGATGGCACAATCCACCACCACATTGAAAAATTTGACTTCCAGCCTCTTTAAGGCTTCTGTAAATGGTTCGCCAGGAGCTTCCTAAGCAGAAGAGAAGATGGGCCACTTGTTGGTTCATCAGGCTCTATTTCTACTGGTGTTTGAAGTTGCATAGAGGATGGTCCTGCTGTTGGCTCAGGTTTTGCTGAGGATGGTTTTTCCAAATATTTCAGTAGTGCTCCTGAGAAGAACATTACATATCCTGTTAATTTTTGCTAAAATACTCTTTCTTATCTTGTTTGATAATTGATCTGTGTGAACAGAATTTGAGGTGATGTGGTCCATTAAATTTCACATTTCGAAATATTATAAATATTACAGAGACTAGCTTACTCTACACGATTCCTGAGCACTTGCCTATCTTGATGGTCTACCTAACCTAGTTGCCTGAACTGTAATCATAAGAATATACAAGTGGCACATCTCACCTGTGCTACTGGAAAGCTTCTCTCTTTTCTTCTTTTTCCATTTTTCAGCTCCTGATGGATAATGTCGTTTCATTTTCCAAGATACACGAAGTCACATCTAGTTATCACAACTAATCTGATAAATAATGATAATGATGATGATAATTGTTATAATTGTAACGTTAATCAAATACATTCAAATAATCAGACCATTTAGGTTTTAACCAACACAATTCACATTATCTGACAAAAAATGAGAAAAGAATTAATAAACTTGAAAACATAACGAAAATAATTCTAGGTTTGAAAGTGTTACAAAATCTCTTAATAATTAGTAAATTAGTGAAATAATGTTTTACAATATTAGAAAAATTAAGCATTTAGGAAAGTATAAGCATATAGTAAAAATAAAGTTAGTTATTTACACACAATGACCAAAACGTTTCGTTTGTCTCCATTTTATCACATTTGTCTCATACAAAAACTTTAAATAATAAGGATAATAATAATAAGGATAATAATAATAAGGATAATAATAATAAGGATAATAATAATAAGGATAATAATAATAAGGATAATAATAATAAGGATAATAATAATAAGGATAATAATAAGGATAATAATAATAATAAGGATAATAATAATAATAAGGATAATAATAAGGATAATAATAATAATAAGGATAATAATAATAATAAGGATAATAATAATAATAAGGATAATAATAATAATAAGGATAATAATAATAATAATAAGGATAATAATAATAATAATAAGGATAATAATAATAAGGATAATAATAATAATAATAAGGATAATAATAATAATAAGGATAATAATAATAATAATAAGGATAATAATAATAATAATAAGGATAATAATAATAATAAGGATAATAATAATAAGGATAATAATAATAATAATAATAAGGATAACCAGCTATATTCCTATTCTTGCCCACTGAGCTATGACCTGGGAGCCTTTCTAGGGGCCCCCTAGTAGCAGCGGGGCCCTAAGCGGCCGCTTAGTCTGCTTATGCCAGGAAACGGCCCTGATCAGAGCCAATCTGAAGAAGAAACTGTTTTTGATCTTCATCTTTTGTGAGACGATCTTTGAAGTCAGTTATAAGCTTAATTCCCCGCTCTGCTGTGTCATTTACAACCTTGAGACTTTCAATGCAACTCTTGGTTATTAGAAATTGGTTCATATTTTCCCAATCCTGTGGATCCGCCTGTGGCAAATCCGCGCTCTAGTCCTAGAATGTCGAAGGAGGTCATTGTTTTGCGAGATACAAAATTTGCTAAAATTCTGGTTGGAATTGTAGAAGGATTCGATTTTATCTGTTTTAAATAATTTTTATTTTCTGGGTTTTTCAAAGCTTTGACCATGTTTCTCTTGGTTATTGTATCCATGTCAGGATCGAAAAAGGACAAAGCAATCATTTCTTCAGATAAATACCAAAGATGCCTCAAAAAAGCCTTCAGTCCTGCACTGGCAATAGCCTCATTAACATTTCTGTAATTGTATAAAGATTTGAGAAACATCAGGTCATTTGCTGGTGCAGCTGTTGGATGAGGACAGGAAATCCAAACTTTGGTATACAATAAGCAAACAAAAAGGCTGTTGTCTCTTAAACATTTCTCCTCTCTTGCGATCAAGCAGAAGTGTCATTTGAATATCCAGACTTTTATAGTGTACAAAGCCTTAGCCATCCATCTGGCCATGTGCATTGCCCTTGGTGCAATCAGTCGAATGCCTCGTGGTGGAGTACCACCAAGAAATATGAGAGTAAGCTCAACAAATTCATGATAATCATCTCGAAGCTGGAAATTGGATGGAAGAGTTTTGTTTGCAAACTCAATGATTTCAGACCTCAAATTCATATTACTTTTCAGAATTTCTGAGCAATGTTGGTCGGTCAGTGCTGTATCAGTGTTTTGTCAAGTGATGATCATTTTTGACGGAAACGCTTGAACAGACTTATTTCTGGAGCGGCTGACGGCCCCAAACTCTGATTGAAAACATCACTTAGAACTATTTCGTACATGTGATGCCTACATGCACAATTTAGCAGTCGTCTTTCAAGTTTAACTTGAAGCAGTTGACAAGCACCAGATTTTGCACCAGTGTTGGATGCCGTTGTATCTGCGCACTTAGCTTTAACTTGATTCAGGACTTCTTAGTCTTGAAGAGCGTTGTATACAGCTTGACTCATTGCTTCCCTTGTACCAATATCTGTACCAATATCACATCCTATTTCGTCATATTATAGTATTGAATAGTAAATAGTAAACTGAATAGTAAATGAATACATTCCTTCTTTATACAATGAGAAATATCTATTATTTGACTTTCAAAACCTGCAATAAAAGTAGATATTTGCGACGGATTAGCAAAATAGCAAAAAATTAAAGGGCGTTGAGCAACCTCTAAATATTATCGTATCAAAACCAAACTTTACAGGATTAATTATCGTGGTAAATGTTACAAATTGCAAAGGTACCACGTAAAATATTTAAATGTTTTCATTTTTCTATATAATTATGGACCACCCTAAATTATATATATACATATACAGTATGTGAGAGAATATACATAATGAACTTTTCAAAAATGTCTGATTCTAGTGACAAATATTAGTTACCTTTGTTTAGAAGTAGTGTGTATATATTCTTTAACATAAATATATACCTTGTTTGTATTCTCTGTGTGCAAATGGTAATGTGTTAAAAATCTTTGATGTTGTATATCGAAGGCAATACATAATAATAATTTAATTTCATAACAGAATCTTCACTTTTTCCAATTTTCAATTATCCTTTACCAATTTTTCATCACAAAAATTCCTTTTTTTTATTTTGAAATAAAGTTTACTTTGATGTATTTTGAAAAACGTTGGTATTGTTTAGGTTAGTGGTGGCGAACCTTTTTTGCTGGCGGGTCATTTTTGTTACTTTTGATTTTTAAAAAAACGAAATTGGGTCACAATAATTTATTTACTTACTATTTTTAGTGAGAAACTTGTTGGATTTTAGCTGCTAATGTTTTGATCCGAGGTTTATATTCAGTTGTCTTTTGTCTTACTCAAGCAAGCACTCATATCTGTGCGAAGGCGATTCCTAGTGGTGGATTTGACGAAATTCATGGAGGAAAACAATTGGGATATACCGATATCGCTTTTTAGCCGATACCGATAATTAAAAACAGTATCGGCCGGTAACCGATACCGATATCCAGCTAGGGTTTATTAATTTGTCATATTTTTGTAACATTCATAATTTATTTTCTGTGTTGAAAATTTGGCAACAAAGCAATAATTCTTTTCGTTAAAGATGGTAACACTGCATTAGATGTCATAGTTTTGTTTGTTATACAATTGGACTGTGGGCTTATGTTGGGCTTAGTAAATGTGTTTTTTAGGGAACTTAGCTCAGATATATTTGGGAGCACCATCAACAACAGTTGCAAGCGAACGCATGTTCAGTATTGGAGGAAACATTGCCAGTGCTGCTAGAAATCGGCTCTCTCCTGAACATACAGAGCAGCTGCTATTTTTACATGAACTTAACCCTTGTGAAAAAATAACGAATTATGTGAAGTGATAAAACAATAAAATATTGGAAATTTCCTCCTCTAAATAGTCTTTTATTCATAATTTTGGAAAAATCGTACTTTTGAAATATCGGCCGATACCGATATTTTTAAAAATCTACCGATATCACCAATACCGATATATCGGTACATCCCTAGAAAACAACTGTTCACATGAATAAGATGAACCAAACATTGTTAGTAGAGCTAATGCTAGCTTTTTCATTGATGCAAAAGAATTTGGTAAAGAGTTCCATTCTGCAAGAATAAGATTCTCTAATCTTTCTATTGATTGTTGTTCTTTGGTTACACCCAAAATTGACGACTCCAATTCCTTTTCTCGTAACTTGAAATCAAGATCAATAAATTTAGTCTTCCACAGTGCACTTTCTTGGAAGTCACTAATTCTATTTCTAAATTACCAATGTCAAGCCAATGAAGAGCTGATAACAAGATCTTTAAATTGAATAAAATAATTTTGAATAAAAGTTTTAAAACTGTAAGCCAGAAAATATGAAAAATTAGTCTCATATTATTTAAATAAGAGCTCGTGAGTCACTAAAAATTGCCTGACCCGCGGGTCAGTGGTTCGCCATCACTGGTTTAGGTTAACGGGTGTGCCGGCTCAGTTGGTCGCGGGTCAAGTGGGTCACGGCTCAGGTGCTGGACAGATCATACGGGTTACGGTTCAAACTCGGTGACCCATTTCCAACTGTGACCGCTTCCCGTCGACCAGCGACATTAGGTGTGGATAGTAGTTGGATGGGAGACCGTCCTCCTCGTCCCGATTATGTAGCGACCCGTGGTTCGGATCCACGTAAAGCTGTAGGTCCCCTCCGTCATACTGTATGTTGCGAAGGAGGTTAAACAACCCCATCATTATTACATTTTTTATCATACATTAACTTTCCAGTTAATTTATACAGAAAAATGAGACCTTTAGGTTTACCCGTTGTTAGGTTATACTGTATTGTATAATTTCATTGTGAACCGAATGCCAGTACAACGTTACGTAGGAATTGTTGTGTTTTACTTATTAAATGTTCTATTCGGTCCATATATTAATAGTACAACAAATAAATAAATATCTATCAAGCCTTTCCTGCCCACTTTTCACTCACATAACCCAAAGGAATTGAAGTAATTTACGGTTGAGTTTTGTTTATTAAAAGAACTGTAATTTAGTTAAGGATTCAAGTCTTTAGAATAAGGGCGAATGTTATTACGTTAAACAGCACCGAGAGAGCGAGTCGAGTAATTCGGGTTCGAGTTCCATTAGCTCCTAATTCCCCACCTCACTTCCTTTTCAATTTTCATCTAATGCTGCGTATAAGTTACTTTTTTTTGAAGGTTGTTAACGATTCAGTTTGATTCCGTATCATTTCGCTTAAAAATTTTCTTAAGTGTAAGTGCGTCCTTTCGTAAGATTCGTGTTGAGGTGAAGTGGAAGGGAAAAAGAAAGTAATAGAAGAGAAAAGTGCTTTTCCGTTTTGTACTTTAATTTCATTAGTTGATTTTACTTCATTTCCTCGCATTCTTTCCGCATCTGTCATGTAGGCAGAAACTGGTCCGTATTTGACTTCGAAGTTTAACATTGTTTGACCACCTCCGTGACGATAAAAAAAGTCATATGACGGAGGTGACCTGCGGGTTTTCGTGGTATCCAAACCCATTACTTCACCAAAGAAGTCCCGGATAATTGCTGAAATCTGAAGGAATTCGAGCCGCATATACCAAAGTTTTGTAGTTATAGCGAACGTTATATATGGGATTAAACTCAGAATGGTCCCCTGAGATTTTTTCATGATACACACAGACCGTGCATGGAACAAGGAACTCTTCTGGGAAAATTAAATCCACTATAGTCCGAATAAGTAATGGTAAATGACAAACACTATACTTTTTTCTTTCATGATGTCCAGCTTTGGGACAGTATCTAGGGTTTACAGCTACACCTAGCCTACTATATTCAGAACCTCAATATAAGCAACAGACTCGTTGCATTCATGTCGGATTGAATACATAAAAAAAAAGGGGTAACTATTGTATTTTTAGCCAAAAACCAAAACTTAAACCTCAACTGGCAAAATTGAGCGTCCATTGTGTGTCATGAAAAAACCTCAGGGGACCATCCTGAGTTCAATTCTATCATGAAACGGACATGTTATGTGCCTTGAAAAGTGGACGCTCAATTTTACCAGTTTGAGGTTTAAGTAAATCCTAGATACTGTCCCAAAGCTGAATCATATCTGCTTTGCAGATATCTGGTGAGGGAAGCTATATTTTTGGGGTCTCTTTGTGAGTGACCCGTGGCCCACGTCGGGTTAACATTATGAAAAAGAAAAAAAAACTAGTGTTTATTATTTACCATTACTTATTCGGACTACAGTGGATTTAATTTTCCCAGAAGAGTTCCTTGTTGCATGCACGGTCTGTATATATATATATATATATATATATGTGTGTGTGTGTGTGTATATATATATATATATCACATTTTAACTGCAAACAACACAGTATAATTAATGTAAAGAACGACGCTTGTATAGAAGAACGTTCCGCACAAGATGAGGAGGAGAACGAACAGATGAAAAATGGGGTACTGTGTGTTGTTTGCAGTTAAAATGTATATATGTGCGGCATGCGGGAGGTGCCCCCTCAGGGCATTGGTTTCTGCTCGTATGTAGGAATTACGACTTCTGATTAATCGAGGCCCATGGTGTAGTGGTTAGCATATCTGACCGGCAATCGGAAGATCTCAGGTTCGATTCCCGGGTGATTACCTCATTTTTCATTTGTTCGTTCTCCCTCCTCATCTTGTGCGGAACGTTCTTCTATACAAGCGTCGTTCTTTACATTTTATATATATATATATATATATATATTATATATATTATTATATATATATATACAAATAAAATACAATATATGAGAGAAAGAGGTTCACGACTTAACCTAATCATTTTCTCGTAGAATAAACTAAATATCACTACTTAACCTTACATAAAATCCCAGCTACAGATTCCCTGTAACATATATACACACAGGGTGTTTCAGAGGAAAGGTCAATACTTCGGGAGGTGATAGTACGATCATTGTGAGAAAAAAAGTTCATATAACATGTCTAATTCTGAATGGTTACGGAGATAGAGCTGTTTGAATCTACAAATACAAAAGCATTGTTAATGGTAATCAAGAAGAGAAACCAATTACTGTTTCTAACATTTAATGTTTAAACATTGGCATTTTGAATGGTATCAGATACAGAAATGACAAATTTGTTAGTTTACAATACGTTTGAAAATCCCACCGTCAACCTTAATGCACTTTTGCAACGCGTGTGCGAAGATCGCGTGTGTTCGTCTGAATTGATCTTTACGTTCCTTTATGCGGGCAGCAGCATCCAAAATGCGCGCGAGCAATTCGTCTCGTGTATCTACCTTTCTTTTGTAAACTTGACTTTTCATCCACCCCAACAAACAATAATCTAACGGAGAGAGGTCTGGAGACCTTAGTGGCCATTGAATGAGACCACCGCGGTCGATCCATCGACCATGGAAAGTTTGATTTAGGTATTCCATCACCAGACGGGTAGAATGTGGAGGAGCTCCGTCATGCTGAAAGTACATACCAGCGCGTGGAGCCAAAGGAACATCCTCCAATAGTCCTAGCAATTTATTTTGCAGAAATTCTAGGTAACTTTGTCCTGTAAGACGATTCTCTAAAGTAACAGGGCCAATCAGCTGATCATCGATGATACCGCACCACACATTGGCAGAGAATCGATGTTGAAAATTTGTTTCCACAGTGGCATTTGGATTTTCGTTTGACCACCGATGAGAGTACGAGTGTTGTTGATACCGTCACGGGTGAAAGTAGCTTAGCTTCATCGGTGAACAGTATTAATCGAAGCAATCGGCGATTAGCATTTACCCAATGACAAAATTCCAGTCGCATGGCAGCGTCTCCTGGTTGAAGGTGTACAGTGTACACTCTGTACATTCTATGGATGCAAGCCCTCCTCACGTAATGTTCGCCATACTCTTGTGTGTGGTACACCAAGACGTGTAGAAATTCTTCGTGAGCTAGTAGTAGGACGACGCTCTACCAACTGAAGAATGTTTTTCACTTCATCCACATCTTGTTGACCTTCACGTTCAGATGAAATATGACCGCTGGGAAGTGTACCAATCTCACGCAATGTGTTGAAAACACTGGTAAACACACTTCGATCCAGAATTCTGCGGTTCGGAAACCGTCGACGGTATTCTGCAACAGCAGCTGTTGCACTTCCATCGCAAAAACTGTAGACATACACCATATCTGCATATTCGGCATGTGTGAAGGTGAGTGGCATTCTTAACACTGCTTCAAACACCAAACAATGTCACTCACAACAGTCAGCTGTCGATTGGCTTATGTTACATGCTTACATTACAGCTTACATGGTTCAAGGTTGTAGGGAAGGGAAGGGGGAGGAAGAGCTGCGCGCGCATCAGATTCAAACAGTTCTATCTCCTTAATCATTCAGAGTTAGACACATGTTCATATGAACTTCTTTTCTCACAATGACCGATACTATCACCTCCCGAAGTATTGACCTACCTTTCCTCCTGAAACACTATATATATATATATATATATATATATATATATATATATATATATATATATATATATATATATATATATATATATAATACAGGGTGTTCACAAAAGATTAAACTAAATTTCTGTTATTGATTTGTGAACATCGTGTATATATGAGCTTGACAAAAATGTCTGATTCTAGTCACAAATATTAGTTACATTTGTTCAGAAGTACATTAAATATATTCTTTAACTTAAACCGTGTTTGTATTCTCTATATAAAAATATTAACCTAAGTTAAAGTAACCGCTTAAACAACGGTTTAACAGTCCAGTTTTTTGTCGCTAGGCTAACCTGGTGGTACGCTTTGAAGTCGTGATACGGTTTCTTCGTGATTGCTGATGAAAGGTTCGATCTCACGGGATCATCCGAAGAATGGCTGCTCGGTACGAAAGTAATGCCTCTTATTTTTCAGTTCGTAAATACAATAAAAGTTATTACTTTCGTACCTCATATTTTAATGATTTCTTATGAACGTTGTGTATGTGTATGTGTGTGTGTGTACACTTGAATTATGATTAACAGGATGAAATTTGCCTGAATGGTGCGTCGATAGTTTAATTTCGTTGTTTAATTAAGGAGAAAATTTCCGTTTAATTGCTTGAATCTTGTTGCTTCCGGCATATTCCTGCGGGTAGTAAACCCTTTATAGGAAAGGTATTGCATACTTATGGATGAGTGTGTTTCGTATAACCATTCCACTATGACTATAGAATATCGCTACTTGTATTTATTCTGGCCACGCTCTCATAACACGTGATTAACTTCAATGCAAAGGATTTTGAACAAAACTCCTTCATAGACTATGAAGGCGAGAGAATTGGATAGAACACGGTCAAACAAAATAAATATTGGCCTCCGAGCGCGAACCCCTTTTCGTCTTTTGGGGGGCGGGGGTCTAGATAGCGTGATTGGTAGGAGTGCTGTGGCTTCGCAGATTCGCGTCATATGCATTAATAAAAACTTGGTTTATCCAAAAATGGAGAAAATTGGCTATTTTATATATATATATATATATATATGTATATCGTTCATTTGCTTAGAAGATTATATCAATATGGCGCGTTTTTTTATTTATTTTGTGTTTTTTCTGCCTTGTTTCATATATTAAAACCCCATCAGCTGCGAAAATGATTCTGGCTTCTCATCGGAAGGGGTCTGCGTCGTGGGCAATAATGTAACGCCGCTTCTCGTCGATCAGCGAAGTTAAACGACATTGAATCTGCATTGTAGTTGGATCGGGGAGCGTCCTCCGCGTCTACATTATGTAGCGACCCGTGGTTCAGATCCCATATTAAAGCTGTAGTCCTCCATCCGTCATATGACCCTAGGTGTTGCAAAGGAAGTGAAACCAACCTCCATCAACCAACAATTTCATCCGAAAGAATTCTTCAACAAAGTAAAATAATGATTCTTGTGAAAATCATACTTTTCTTTCATCGGAAATAAACAAATGCTTAAAATAGTGATTTTCCGAAATATAAACAAATTTTTACACTCATCAAAGTTTGTTGAAAAGTTTTAAGGTTTTTTGCAATTTTAATTTTGAAATCAGATTGTAAGTTAAATTATGTATAAAGTCAGATAAATTATTAAAGTTTTTTGAAAAAAAATTCTTGGCGAAATTTGACCGATTGATTATTCGGCAATATATATGATATACAGGGTGTCTCAGAAGTCGCGCACCATTTTATTCAGATTTACGAGGTTTACGAGTCGAAATGGTTTAAAAGTAATGTTTAATTACAATATATGTTCGATAATGTTCAAATAATAAAATTAATAAATTTTTGATTAACTGTGCATACTATTAATTTTATTATTTGAACATTATCGAACATATATTGTA
>JAJOZX010004087.1:375000-405000 GCA_023014485.1 Bathynomus jamesi | reverse complement strand
TTATGGCTGATGTCACCCCTGACATATTTCATTAAATGTCTCCAACTTCTCAACTTACATTCCATAATTCAATTATAATGTATAAAAGCAGACGTACAAACGAAATATAACAACCCCAATATGATATCTTTTTCTAATGACATTATTTTTATCGTTCAGTAAAGTGAACCTCAGATGTTCAGTTCTGGAAAGACGTAATAATCTTTATTATAAGTCATTAAAGTGGACTATTTTGCGAAATGTTTAAAATCTTAAATTACGAGCGTTTTCCATGCAACGAATTCATTTTCTTTGTATTAAATGATCTGGACTGGATTTATATTTTCGCCACGTGACACTGTATTGAAAAAATTATAAAGGCTACTAAAAATAAAAGATGAAGACTGACTAAAAGAACTGAACGCCCTCCCCCCCCCTCCCTCTCCGACATTTTCGATCCTCAGCCCTAGCTCCTCGTCAGTTATCCAAAGCGAAACCCTTTACAGAAGAAAGATGTTAAAAACAAAATTGCTCTAATTTGAAAGCCTGACAAAATATAATGATAGTCCTTCCAACATTAGCAGATTTATGTAGGGACCAAAAAGGCGTAGGCGTAGGCCTAAGAGCGACAAAAAAAAAAAAAAAAAATTTTTTTTTTTAAAAAGTGAAGATAAAATAATTTGAATTTCTACATTTTCGTTTTTATTTTTTACATTTTATTCCTAAAATTCATTCAATTCCTTTAAAAAAAAAAAATTTTCAAATTTGTTTTGAAAATGAAATAAATGTTTTTTAAATAACTTTTTCCTCTCTCCATACTAATGGGGGGGGCTGCATATAGTAAATGGCCTCGAGGCGGTAAATCCATAAATCCACTACTGTCTTCAATGGTTTGTACATTTCACTTTTGTGAAGCTCAATTCAATTTTATCTTTATTGTGAAAACTATTTTCAAATTACTTTGGTTAAAAACGTGATACAATATCGCACATTAAGCGTTGTTCACCAGTTTTTAAACTGTTGTACGCGAGTTACCGTTTTGTGGTACGTAAATACAGGGTAATAAAAAACCGTTCCCGAAAATATTTAAGTTTTTTGGGGACCACTTTTTTGGATCACCCTATATATAAAAAAATATTTAATTTCAGTCAATCGTAAAATAAAACCGAAGATAAATTTGTAGTTTGTAGCTTGAAAATTTTTTCATTTTTTTCTGAAAAGGGATTTGTAATTTTTTTTATTATAAATTAACTTTATTAACTTTAAACTTTAACTCGCGTTAACTTTGCGTCTCACAAATTTACAGTACAGCGCCGATTATCCGAACGCCGATTACCCGAATGTCCAATTAACCGAATCAAATTTTGAAAATTAAAAAAAAAATTTCGGTCACAACCACACAAATGTTAAAGGAGAGGAAAACATATTTAGATCACTTCGTATCGAAGGGTAGAACACGCCTCATTATACCTTTATCTTTATCTGAAGCGACATTAGTCCGTCAATACATTGTACTGAGTACGGCAGTACTTTGCGTTTCCTTAAAAATTAAGTCAAAAGTGGGTGAACCGTGACGCTGATGATCCTGGCTATCAACTCTTAACAGATGATGATGTCGTCGAAGTTGAAGAAGCTCAAGAAGAAAATAAGGATAATGATGATAAAGATTATGAGGGTCCGTCACACGCAGAGGCTATCAAATGTCTGGACCAGTTATTCCCAACCTTTTTGCTATGGTGGCCCAGTTTTGATGGTCATAAATGTTGGTTATATATATATATATATTATATATATATATATATATATTATATATATATATATATATATATATATATATATGATATTTTTTGTAATATATATGACTTATTTTGAAGCATTACAAACCTAGTTGTGGCCCACTAGAAAATCCACCATGGCCCACCGGTTGGGAACCTATGGTCTGAACACTACAATGACATAGTTGGAGCGGCAGGAAGAGTGTGACTCTGTTAAGTCGCTTTGTTTGAAAAGATTGCGTAATTTAGCCGCAGAAAGAGTTTTCCTTAAAGCAGCTATCAATCATTCAATTTTTTTCTGAAATAGATTACAGTACATACATTTTATATTTTATTATATTGCATTTTATTTATATATTTTTGTTGACTACTGTATTAATAATTAATAATACTGTAAAATGTACTGTATGTTCAAGATAACAATATACTCGCATACTGGATGTAGGGGAAGATAGGGTAAAACGGGATACTAGGGTAAATCGGGATGCCATTTTTTTCCTCTCCACGGTACTGCCATCTGTCGGTAGTGGATGTAAACTGTTTCACCACAGCTGACCATTCAGTAATGGCGGCTATTCTGTGAAGTATACACTGTCCGTGCGGACTGTGTTTTTGTTTTTGCATGTCTCTACTGTAAAAAGTTGGGGTCTACTTAATTAGTGTTTGTGATTGTGAAAGGTGACAGAATTATTGGAAACTCGCGTGACTGGTAACTAACAGATAAATAATACAAACAATGTCGTGTTTATACTGTGAGATAGCATGGTTTCCCGATTGTCATTCCTTAAATGTGACGGTGAGGGAACGTGTAGAATGGGGTAAAACTATCCCATTTTGAAACAATTTCTCCGTACCCAAAATCAACCCATAAATACCGGACTAAGTTGTCAAGAAAGGGCAAAGGAGCAGTCTTGACAAGCAGTCCATATAAGAATGAGCTGAACACTGCTCTCCAATCCAAGCAGGAGAAAGAAGTCAAGAACTGAAATTAAAAGACAAAAAATAAAATAAAGGCAAAAGCTACTAAAGAACAAGCAGCAAAAAAAAAAGGTTGATGAGAGTAGAGACAGTGACGAAAACATTAATTGCAAGTGTGTGTATTGCAATAATCTTTATTCTAATGACAGAAGAGGTGAAGGATGGATTCAGTGCCTTCAGTGCCGAAAATGGGCACATGATGCTCGTGCTGGAGTTGACAGTGACGACGATGAATTCACTCGTGATTGGTGCTCGTAGATCTTTGCTGAATCTGGATGACCATACATTTAACCATAGCGCATACGAGTGCTTTCTGAAATTGGTGTCATATTTAGTTTTTATGAATGGGTTGCAGATTGCAGGGTAGACAATTATATGTATCCCATTTTACCAACATACTGCGGGTAAAATGGGATTTTAATGCTGGTGGGAAAAATAGATTTTTTGCATTCATGGTTTGATTTTCAACCAGTTATTTTTTTCCTACTAGTAAAATGTCCCTTTTAATTGTATGTACAGTTTGAAATCATTTAACGATGTAGTCAGACCTACAGCTTTGTTCAATTCTTAAGTGTCTCGTTTTAGCCTATCTTCCCCAACTTACCTTACGGTATCGCAAAACGATTTTTTAATAATTTCCAATTATTTGGATTTTCGATTATCTGGACCACCCTCGGTCCCAATTAGCCAGGATTCGGCGTTCTACATTTTTAAATAGGCGTTTAATAATAATATACTTTGCATTGAAAAATAAAGTGTGTGTGTGTGTGTGCGCGCGCGCGCGCGCGTGAATTTGGTATTGTAATATTTTTTGCTGAAATAATTTTTAAAATTATTCTTTAAATTTTTTACACTTTTGTTATTCTCGTATTGGATGTGGAGTGCAGTGCGCGCCCTACTAATGTACTAAAGTTGAATATTTAAAATGTATAACAGTAAAGTGTACACTTTTGCTTTACACGTTTTTTTAATTATAATACACAGTTCACTTACGCATGCCTGTAAAATAATGATGCGTATATATAGGCCTGCCCGATACAGACAGAGAGGGTGTGTACACAGTACTTTAATCGTAGATTTATGTTTAACATTTAAGACTTGTCTGCAAACAGTGGTCGTTCACCCAACATTTAAAAAAGTTTGTAGACGTTTATGAAGGTTTAGTAAACGTGCATTCGATTCAAAAAGTCCTCATTGAAATTCCAAGTTTCTTCCCCATATAAACTGTTAAGAATCGTAGTTTCGTGAGGACTTTTAGAATGAACTGTACCTTCCTTTTTGGAATTTTATACAGGTTTTTTGCTATACTTAACAATTATATATATATATATATATATATATATATATATATATATATATATATATATATGAGAAAATTGTGTCAGTGTCTAAAAACAGATCTACATAAAAAGGTTAAAATTTGGTGATCTATTTCTATCAAAAAATAAAACCAAAATGAATCGCAACTTGAAGTTTAACACCCCAGCAGGAAATTCACTTCTTCAAAAACATCTTCGTTACCATCAGTCCTTTAATGAGTACCCGATCTTTTATACAGACCAGAATGCATGCGGGAAGGTTATTACACCCAGGTGTGGTGTTGCACTTTCTCAACACCATCCACATTCGGCATATCGTTCATCGTGAGTGCTGTGGTAGATTGAGGAGCTTGATGCTCGAGAGAGAGTGGCTTCTTGTTGCTGATTTCAATATCCCCTTGCAACCCATTTTGGTACTTCTGGTTGTTATTGAAGCTGGATGATCCTCTGTAAGTTGCGGTGGTCAGGAATTTTGAAGTGTCCGTTGATATCCTGTTGTTGTAGATGCTGGTCGCGTTGTGAGACATACTTCGGTTGCACACGATTCTTTTCGTACTTCCACAGCTCATGAACGTACCTTCGCAAAGAGAGAGGAAACATCAATAAGACTATTGATCAAGTTAGTGTTAAAACACACACACACACACACACACACACACACACACAAATTATATTTATATATATAATAGTAGTTTGGGTCTAAGTTTGTTAAAGGTTAAAGATTCATTTTCAAGTTATGGATATGGCGTTCCTAAGCAATTTCAGGGTCATATTTATAGTCTGCTATTCCATTTAGGATTCTTTGCATTGCTCGAATAGATTTTCCGATATTTTTATTGTCGCAAATGGGTCTTAGAACGTCCCAAAGGATGAAAAAACGAAATAGAGCAGTTAGTGATGCGGGTAATTTTTTCTAAATATATTTTCAACTGTAAATTTCACGCAATGACCGTGAAATTTTGGGTTATAGGAATTAGCCCCCCCCCCCCCCCCCCCGCCAGAATTCAAACTCGGGTTCGAATCCTAGCTGGAAGGGGTTGATTTGCATTATGTCGAAGTTAAATATAAAGGATTTTGAGTTCATTATAAATTACATTCATGTTTATTACAGTAAAGCGAAAACCATCTAGCAGATTTAAAACAAAATGGAAATAATATTTGTCGAAATGGTTATATTTTGCATTCTCAATAATCAATAAATATTTCTAAACTACTTATAAAACTTTTGGATCTTTTCCATTTTATGGGAACCACCATTTTTTTAAAATAAATACATGGTTTTACAGCATTTTTTATGCTGATTCCAAATATATTATTCTTTTTCAGGAGATATAAAAAATAAGAAAGTTAGTCAATAAATTTTTATTATTTATATGATATGCCACGATGACGTCATTTGTACGATAACGTCGTCGTAAGCTCAGTTAGGGCCTAATAGCCTATTTCTAATAGTTCAAATCAGTTGTTAATTTACCTTGAATGAAAATATTTGCTTCGACTTGACAATATGGAAAATTATAACTTAATTTGGCTAGCAAGAAATATTACATGTGAAAAAGATGCATTAAAGTTTTTACAACAGAATGATGTTATTCCTAAAACCAAACGATGTAATAAAAAACACAGTCGATAACCAAAAGAAGCGACAGTAAATGCTCAATGGAATGGCGGTGCTCAAAACAAACGTGCCGAGAAAAGGTGTCTGTACGCAAGAATACTTGGCTAGAGGATTCAAAACTACCTCTTGAAACTATAATTTCATTAATGTATTGTTGGTCTCAAGAGTATACAACGATCAAATTTTGCGAAAAGGAATTCGGCATCTCCCATGGAACAATCGTGGATTATAACAATTACTTTAGAGAGGTAATTAAGTTTTAAACAATTAACTTAACTAAACTAACCTAACCTAACCTAACTTAAACTATGCAATATGAGAAAATAAAGAAATATCGTATAAATAATAAAATATTAATGACTATAACTTTCTTATTTTGTATTTCTCCTGCAAAAGAATAATATATTTGGAATCAGCATAAAAAAATGCTTCAGAACAATATATTTATTTAAAACAATGGTGGTTCCCATAAAATGGAAAAGACCCAAACTTTTTACTTTGTTTTATTTTGTATTTTTTTTGTATTTTCAGTTTAATTATAACCGATTGGGACTTATGGTCCATCCTGTAGTTCCAATAAATTATTTTTTTATGTTGTAAAAACAAAATAATCTGCATGTATAGTTTAAATACATAAAGTAGCTTTTCTTTTAATTAAGCCTATATTAATACAATTAATAACTATTTTCACCTTTTTATATTTGGAAAAAAAATATAAGTACATGGTCAATAAATTACTTGCTAAATGTTATTTAAAAAAAAAAAAATATATATATATACACCTTGCATGTTCATAAAAATGAAAGATTTTATTAATTAATTAATGTTCGGCCTAGGCCTTAAAGCAGGGGTTGTCAGTTTCTGTCGGGCTATAGCGTTTGCGCCAAAATTTAAGTTATGAACCAAAATTGGTTCTTTCTATATCGTTTCGCCTGGGCCAAATGAAAGAGACCCCCTTTTTACTTCCGTATTAGGTTAGGTTAGTTAAGTTTATTGAACTCTCTGTAGAGCCTAAAACACTTAATGCATTTGAAAGGTACGTTTTAGCTCAAACGAACCAATAGAAAACGAACACATTTTGGCGCAAACGTCGCCGGAACACTGCTTCCGTGTCTCAACCAAGGTCCGCAACCCACACTTCTTATTTCTGTTTCGAAGTTTTTTCGTAATGTGGCTTACATTATTTTAACGAAATGAAGACAAAATCTTCATTTATAAACTCTCGAATGAAAACTAAATTTAAACTTTGCAAAACAAAATAGAAAAAGTTTCATTTTGATCCTTTCAAAATGTCAAAGTTTGCCTATATTTTAAAGAAATCCTATAAACAGAGTACGAGTTTATTCCCGGTGGTCAGTATAAAATTCGTTGGACCCTAGTCTGTCTTTTGGTGACCCCTTCTCCACGGGATATCTAATATTTTCAACTACCTTCTACATTTTTAATAGTTAGGAGCAATGAAGGAGGAGATTGTAGACGCCAATTGACCAGGGAAGTACTCGGAGGAGATGTTAGGTAGGAGAGAGGGAGTGCTGGAACTCCCGTTTCTCCTGTCACTCTTCTCTTTAGCTGACCTTTTTCCGTCTCATCAACCCTGTGAGCAGTCCAGCATGCTCTCAAACACATTTCTCTCACTATTCCTCACTACACAATCTTTTCAATATATATATATATGTATATAAAATGGTATCGTCAAGCGTCGGAGACCTTCATTTCGGCTCTCCCCTTTTTCTATGGAGGGGGCATTTTTGCGGGCGCTCGTCCTTGGCCCCCTCCTTTATACATAAAAAAAAATCAGTGAGAGGAAAGTATGCCATATTCAAAATCCCAATCATATTATGATAGGATTTATTTAAAATACTTGCTGATATAAGATTAATGTAAAAAATTAAACTAATAAATTACTCTTAATTATAATCACCTCGAATTAATATGGTCTTAGGATATTGCTAAAGGTGGTTTCCTGCATTATTTGATCCTTTTCAAGTTGGTATTCAATTATTAAATCATATGTGAATATAATTTTAGATGTTTTCGCAATGTATATTAAGTTTATCCTAATAAATAAATTACTCTTCAAATTCAACAGTAAGATTCGCTATATAGAATCCTATGATATAGCAAAAGGTGAGTAAGTTTGGTCACTTTTGGGTAATTTTCAATAAAATTATTTTGAACAAAATTACTAAAGTTTTTGAGGGGTAGATTTTTCGATTCCTCCGAAGCCGCATATATACAGGGTGGCGAAAAGTCGCGCATCATAGGAATTTTCAGTGTTGACTTTAATATATTTTTTTCTTTTAGGTAGGGGATGGCTGTGAAATTAACAATAGACGAGAGGGTGAGCTTGCTTTTAATGTATGGAATACCAAGTACAACAAATCGATGAATCGGTACAGAATTTAAATTCTATAACGATTCATCGATTTGTAGTACCTGGTATTCCATGCATTAAACGAAGCTCACCCTCTCGTCTATTGTTAATTTCGCAGCCATCCCGTACCTAAAAGAAAAAATATATTAAAGTCAACACTGAAAATTCCTATGATGCGCGACTTTGCGCCACCCTATATATATATATATATATATATATATATATATATATATATATATATATATACAGGGTGGGCCGTAAGTTTCCATACATAGGAAAAATTAAACGTTTGTTTTTATGTTTCAGATACCCTAAGAATATGCGTTCGACGTAAGATCTTGTTTACTGATGAAGCAAATTTTTACGTCAATGGAGAGGTTAATCGGCAAAACATACGTTATTGGAGTAATGCTAACCCTAACTGGCTGAGTCCGACGAAGATGCAAGGTGCCGGTAAAGTGATGGTGTGGGCCGGGATATGGGGTGACAGAATTATTGGACCAATTTTTTTTGTCAGTGGAAATCTTAATGCCGAAAGGTATCTTAACATGTTGCAAGAAGAGATTTTCCCATCCCTGCTAAACGAGGAAGGTAACTTCCCAGTTTACTTCCAGCAAGATGGAGCTCCACCTCATTATGGTCTTCACGTGCGTCGGTATTTGGATCAGCAGTAGTTTCCGGATGCTTGGATTGGTCGGCGTGGTCCTGTGGAGTGGCCTCCCAGATCCCCAGATCTCACCCCCCTTGATTTCTATCTTTGGGGGCACTTGAAGGCCATGGTGTATCAGGAAAAGATACGAGACATAAATCATCTAAAGGACGTATCACCAACGCCATTACAAGCATAACGTCAACTGTGCTAATGCGTGTTCATCAACAGTGGGGAACACGTATTGAAATGTGTTTTCAAAACAATGGCAACCATGTAGAGCATATTATATAAATAAAAATGGTTGTCCATAAAAAAATGTTTATTTTTCCTATGTATGGAAACTTACGGCCCACCCTGTAATATATATATATATATATATATATATATATATATATATATATATATATATATGAGCAGGAAGGAGGGGCCAAGGACAAATGCCCACAAAAACCCCCCCTAGAAGAAGAGCAGAGCCAAAATCAAGGTCCGGGGTTTTCGAGATGCCTAGACACTCTGCGTTTGAAAGATGGGAGGTCGTAGACAGGAGGAAAGATGGATTGAGGAAGATTGTTCCAGAGTTCATCTCCAGTTGAGTAGATGAAAGATTGAAAATACCGATTAACCCTTGCGTTAGATAGTTGGACAAAAAAGGAATGAGAAAGTGTAGAAAGTCTGGTGCTACGTGCTCTCCTGAAAGGAAGAAGCATGCAGTTAGAGAGTTCAGAAGAGCAATGTCCGTTATAATAGCGATAGTAAAGAGAGAGTGAGGCAATATTGCGGCGAAGAGAGAAAGATTGAAGACAACACCTAACCTCTGAGAAGCTGTTTTAGAAAGAGAGTATATATAATCTTTCCAGGAAAGCTCACGAGAAAAGGGAAATGCCAAGAATGTTAAGAGAAGAGGAAGGATTGAGTTGTTGTTTAGCCGATCAGCCCACCCTGATCGAGCAAGCCCTCTCCGGAGTGGACCAAAGGTTCAGCGCACTAGTGATGTTGTGTTGTGTTCTATGTTGTGCTAGAGCTGTACAGTCTGTCATAATGTGTTCAATTGTTTGTGGTGTGTCCTGGCACAGGTGGCAGGTGTCGTCTGTGAAGTTGTCTTGTCTCTGTTTATATGTCTGTAAGTTGGGGTGATGTCCACATCGGAATCGTGCTAAGTTAACTCAATCCGATCTGCTCAGGCTGATCTCTGACCTGTTAATGGGTGGCGGCTTCGCACTTAGAACCGCATTCGGACCGAGTCGTGTCAGTGCTTTGTGGGTTAGGTGTGTGTGTGTGTGTGTGTGTATGTATGTGTGTTTTTTTTGTACTGTGATGTCTGTGGGGCGTGGTATAGAATGGAGTACTTTGTTATGTCTCTCTGGTTTTACCTTAATGGTGCGAGGTGTCGGTGCATGATTGTACATGTAGTGGCAAGGGTGTTGTGGGTTAGTTGTCGCTGCTGCCATGAATTGTGTTCCCCTCATGTCTAAATGTTCCTTAACTTTTAGTGTTTTTGTTTGTGTGCAGGTGTTCTATTGGTGTTTGAGTGCATCCTGTAATGATACGAAATGCGTTGTTTTGTATTGTCTGTAAGGTGTTTGTGTGTGTGTTCGAGATGATGGGTGCCCAGCATGGGCTAGCAAGGTCCATAACTGAGTGAATATATTTGTATATGAGTGATGATGTTTCCTGCTGGTGTCCAAAGTTTGTGCCTGTTAGTACCCTAAGCGTGTTAAGTCTTGACGTACATTTGTTTTTAATGTCCTGAATGTGGTTTGCAAAAGATAATGTGTTGTATGTGACCCCAAGTATTTTGGTCCTGTGAGTGTGTGGAATGTTGTTGGTGTTTAGTGTAAGCTGTGGAGTTATCTGGTGTTCTTTTGTGTTGCTTGTAAGCAAGGTGATGGTTGATTTTGTGGGCGCTACTTTGAGTCTCTTGTGTGTGAGCCAGTCTTGTATACTGTTTATGTATGTTTGTAGGTTATTTGTAGCCGTGTCGATGTTGCTGTGGGTGGATGTTAGAGTGATGTCATCTGCATATGATGATAAGGTAAGCTTGTTATCTATGGGTGTTAGAATGTCATGCATGTGTAAGTTGAACAGTGTTGGTGAGAGAACAGAACCTTGAGGGACCCCGTTCGGAAAAAGCTTGTTTTTGGATGACTTGCCATTAAATGTGACATGTGAGTATCTTCCTGAAAGATAGTTGCTCAGCCACCCTTTGGTGTTATTGTGAATGTTTGTGTTGAGTATTTTGTTTAGGAGAGGGAAGCGTGGGATAGCATCAAATGCTTTACTAATGTCTATTGTTGCTAATAGTGTACGTTGAGCTGGTCGTCTGGAGTTGATGCCATCGATGATGCGCTGCGTAAGGTTAGTGAGTAATGTCGTGGTTGAGTGGTGAGGTCTGAATCCATGTTGAGTAGGCGACAGTGGTATGTGTGGGTTGGTGATTTGTAAGATTAGTCTTTGTTACTTTGGAAGGTGTGCATAGTAAAGTAATGGGTCTATAGGAAGCTGGTTCTGTTGGATTTTTGTTTAGTTTGAGTCGTATAATAACTTTACCTTGTTTCCATATGTCAGGAATAATACAGTGTTGGCAGTGGCGGATCTACTATGAAACTAATGAAGCTTAAGCTTCAGGGCCTCTAATCCAGGAGGGGCCCTGAAGCAACTTTTTTTTTAATGAGTGAATTTTTCAACAAAACCGATGGAGTTTTTTTAAGTGTTTGTTATTAAAATAAGGCTATTTTAGTGATAGAATCATAAGCCAATGGGTTGAAGTACTTAATATTGACCTTAGAATATGCTCTAATACCCATTTCATATGGCCTCAAAATGCCTCTGTAATTGGTCAAATTTCAAAATTTTCTCGGGGGCTTGGAGCGCCCGAACCCCCAGCTGTATGGGCTCGCTGAGCTCGCCAGAATCTATTCATAGTCTACATTTTGGCAGCTGGATCCTCGAATCCTTCGTTGGTGCACGGCTTAATAGTTCTATAGCTCAGCCCTTAGGCTAGAGCCAATCGGAACCATAAAAAGATATCTGAATTCTCAATTCAGGCTGCACTCGTCTCGCTTGTGCATTTTAACACCAAAAATCAGATTTTCACCTCTTTATCCTAACGAGCCCCCTCTGATGACCTTCTACCTCTCTATTAGAGAATGAACCAATACTTTTTTCCGCGCATTGATGTTGGGTGGTGTGATTTTCGTTCCTCCAAATTTTCTTTTTCTTCGTTTTTGGTAAGTTTTCGATTTTAATCAAAATCTGAGATGTAGTGGTTAAATTTTTAAAAAATTTGTGGTGATTTGCCATAGAACAACCCCATTGAAGAAGATAACAGCGGTTACCCAGACCTCGTTGCTGGTGGGAAGGGGCTCACTGTATGGCCCATTTTCAAGGACACCACCCCGTTCTCCGCCATTTGGGCCTCGAGGTCCTTGCAAGTGCAGCAAGGCCCTTTGAACCTTGTTGGATGTTGCCCTATTGTTGCTGGTTGCGAAGGGGCCCCCATAACAGTTCAAGCTTCAGGGTCCCAAAAATGTAGGTCCGCCACTGAGTGTTGGTATGAATATGTGCTGATATTTGTGAGAGCTATTATTCACTGTGGGCCCAAGTGTTTAAGGTGTATCTGTATGTTAGATATGTTGTCTGGTCCAGTAGCTTTCGAATTCTTAGTTTTTGATGATCTTGGTGGTCTGGTCTGTATTGAAGGGTGTAATGGTCGTGTCGAGTCTGTAGGTTTTCTTGTGTCTGGCTGTTTGTCTGTCTGTGCGTGTTTCTGGTTGTTCTCTCTTTTTAAGTGACTTATCTTTGCGTAGTGATTAACTAGAATGTTAGCTTGTTGTGTATATGTTGGGATATTATTTTGGCTGCGACAGATAGCCGCGTGTGAGGTGTGAATGCCGCTGTTAGAGTGGGTAATGCTGTTTATAGTCTTGTATAGCCTGGATGTATCTGTGGAGTGGTTTAGTGTTATGAATTCCCTAAATGTTTGTTTGTTTGTTTCTATGTTGAGCTGTTGTATCTGCTGTTTTATGGCTTCTGTGTGTGGTGTTTGTGTGTTATGTTTGAGGTTTGAGTTGTGTATTATTGAATGTAAGGGGATAGTCGTGTGGAAGATTGTGACGAGTAGACAAATGGAGGAACTGAGTTTTTGAGGCACTGAAAGTCACAAGGTTTTCTCTGCCCCAATCAGATCATCTGCAACATTCGTGGCCTTTTCTCAAATTGTCAATCTGTTGAACAGCATCTCTCCTCCTCTGAACCTCCACTTCTTTTCCTCACTAAAACTCAGGTGTCTGGGACGACTGGCAGCAACCCCTTTTCTGTACCCTTTTACTTTCTCTCTACTCAATTTCACTCCAAAGGTGGATGTTGCGTATATGTACGCAAAGACCTAACTTGTTCTCATATTCCCGAACTCGAATCTTCCCAATTTTATACCCTCTTGCTACGGCTTACATGTCAATCTTAAACTAAATACATCTGCTTTGTCGACCTTTCTCCTAATTCTACTGATTACACAAATTCTTTGACTACCTCACTTCCAAATTGGAATACATTCTTTCCCACTCTCCCACTGCTGAAATCTCCATTTATGGAGATTTCAATGTTCAACACCATCTTTTGGCTTTCCTCCCATTTCACTGACATCCGTGGTGAACTAACTTACAATTTCTTTATTCTGAATAACCTAAAGCAGATTGTACACCACCCTCCTCGTATCCCCGATCGCCTTGGAGATAGGCCCAACATTCTGAATTTATTTCTTACCTCTCAGCCTTCTTCTTACTCTTTGAAACATTTTTCTCCGCTGGGCTCCTCCGATCACAATCTTATATCTGTTTCCTGTCCTCTCGCTCCAATTCGGCCTTTGGCACTTCGGCGCCGCTGATTGGGAGGCCCTTAGGCAGTACTTCTGTGATTTCCCATGGAATGATTACTGCTTCCGTGGCCGGGGCCCTTCCGAGTGTGCTGGGCGCATCACAGGCGATTCTCTCGGGCATGGAGGCGTACATTCGATATTCTATTCCTACTACTGATGCAAACAAATTTTGGTTTAACTTTACTGCTATCCGCAACAGAGAGGAGGCTTTCAGAAGGAACCGTCGCCATCCAACTCCTGACTCTCACTCAGCTTATATTTCTACCCGGAATCGTGCAAAATATGTTCTTCGACTCTCCAAAAATTCCTTCATCCCACAAAAATGTGAAAACCTATCCAATTCCAATTTTCTCTATTTCTGGCACCTAGTCAAGAACTTCACCAACAACTTAACTTTGTTTCTTCTTTTCCCCCTTTTTTCTAGTCCAACGGCTTAGTTGCCGTCTTTCCTCCTGACAAAATTGAACTCTTCGCTAAAACTTTCGCGTCCAATTCAACCCTGGAATCCGGTGCTATTCCTCCATCTCTTCCGCCCTTTGACTTAATTACGTCTGAAATTAGAATCTCTACCATAGCTGTTTATTCTGCCCTATCTCTACCATAGATGTTTATTCTGCCCTATCCTTCTATTTGTGCCCTCATATCTGATTTCCTTTCTGGCCGATCTGTACCTGCAGTTGTAGATGGCCACTGTTCTTCTCCTAAACCTATTAAGAGTGGTGGTACTCAGGGTTCTGTCCTGTCAACCATTCTTTTCCTTTTATTTATTAATAATATATTAAGTCGCACGTCTTGTCCTCTCCACTCATATGCCGATGATTCCACCCTTCACTTCTCCACCCGCTTTACAAAGCGTCCCTCTCAACAGTCACTTCATGATTCGCGTAGGACGGCTATGGTACGCCTGACCTGATCTTTCTACTATCTCTGATTGGCGCAGAAAAAACCCTGTGGCTTTTAATGCCTCAAAAATTCGGTTTCTTCATCTGTCTCCTCGTCACAATCTTCAACAATACACAACCCAATCCTTCCTTCCTCTTTTAATATTCTTGGCGTTTCCTTTTCTCGTAATCTTTCTGGGAAGATCACATACACTGTACTCTCTAAAACAACTTCTCGGTGCTTAGGTGTGTTGTACCAACTCCACAGATTCTTCACCCCCACTTAGTTGCTGTCTCTGTATACGGGTCTTGCTCCCCCCCCCCCCTGTATGAAGTACGCTTCTCATGTGTTGGATGGCTCAACCACACAGCTCTACCTGAACGGGTGGAATCAGGCTTTTTGTTCATCAATTCCCCGCCTCTCTCTCTCTCTCTCTCTCTCTCTCTCTCTCTCTCTCTCTCTCTCTCTCTCTCTCTCTCTCCTCTCTCTCTCTCTCTCTCTCTCTCTCTCTCTCTCTCTCCCCCCCCCAGAATGGTGGGGGAGATGACGGGCCCCCGCCGGGGAGAGATGATGAGCCGGTGGCGGATGTACCTTCAACTGAGGGGTGCGTCCAGGTACAGGTGGGTGACCCTCTTTCCACGTTGGAGGGGGCTCAGGCTCCTGCGGAAGTTGCTCCCTCGTTGGTGAGGGGCTCTTCAAATCCCGACAGCCCTGGCTGTTCGGGAAACAGGTCGTGCTAGGGGGCGGTCAGAATAGGGAAGGCTCCCTCCGTGCAATGCTTTTTAATGCTAGGTCGATTAGGAACAAGTTTTGCGAGCTACGGGCGCTCTTAGCATCAGAATAGCAGGATATCGTTGCTATCACCGAATCCTGGATTCATACTGATCGTAGGGACTATGTTCGGGAGTTCGAAATTCCCGGGGATAGAATGTTTCGCAAAGACCGAACCCGTAGGGAGGGGGGTCGGGTACTAAGATACGTCAGAGACACGTTGAGTCCGTTTGACTGCCAGTTCCGGTCGGAACGGGAGCTGCTTGGCGTCGATCTGAATGTGGGAGGGACGAACGATAGGTTAATCTTGGTGTACAGACCTCCGCATCTCCTCCTCGAGGAGGATACAGCCCTGTACACCGAACTCCGTAGCCTGCTAGGGGATAGGGTGTGTGTAGTTTTAGGAGACTTCAACTGTCGCGGCATAAAGTGGGAAGACAGGACTGCTGATGCTGAAGGGAAGAGGCTAGTTGACTTTGCTGATAAGAACTTCCTCACTCAGTGGCTCAATGAGCCTACATGAGGCGAAAGCGTTCTAGACTTAGTATTCACGACCGAAGACAACCTCGTCACTGGCCTCACCATTGACGAATCGTTGGGCGGGAGTGATCACGGTCTGATTAGGTTCCGTGTGTGCGTCCCTCGGGTGAAGCGTAGTAACTCGAGAGGCAGTAAGTTCGATCTCCGGCGGGCGGACTTTGTTAGCCTCCGGGATAGCATAGGTGAGATGGGGTTAGAGGTCGGCGGCGATGTTGAGGGAGTGTGGAGTGCATTCCGGGATGAGTTTATGGTGCTGCAGTCTGCTGCCATACCCTCAAAACCGGTCACCCCTGCTTCAACGCAGCCTAAGTGGTTCAATCGTGACATCGCTTCGGCTATCCGAAATAGGAAAGTAGAGTATAGGAGGGCGAAGGCCAATCGTTCCCATGAGAACACTGAAGCGTATGTCCGCCTGTGTTCGGAAATGAAGGCGAAGGTTAGACTAGCGAAACGTAACGAAAAACTACGGATGGCAAGCCTCTGCAAGGGGAACCCTAAGGAGTTCTTCAGTTATGTTAATAGTAGACCTCCGACGCGGACATCGCCAATGTGCTTAATGAATACTTTGCGGGAGTGTTCACCAGGGAGGACACCCGCATCATCCCCGAGCCAGGCGTGAGGCACGAAGGTGCTGGCCTGGATAGTGTTCGATGTACCGCGACAGTCGTTGCCGATAGAATAGACAAACTGAGCGCGTTTAAGGCTCCTGGGCCAGACCAGTTTCTCCCGAGTGTGTTGCGGGAGGTGCGCGACCAGGTGGCTCCCCACCTGGCTACAGTCTTCAACAAATCGTTGGAGACGGGCCAGGTGCCTGGTGACTGGAGGGAAATCAACGTGACCCCTATCTTTAAGAAAGGGGATCACGAAAGTCCAGGAACTATCGTCCCATTAGTCTCACTTCAGTTATAGGTAAATTATTAGAGGGGATAATAGCGGATAGGATCATTGACCATTTGGATTCCTA
Organism: Bathynomus jamesi; assembly: GCA_023014485.1. Lineage (NCBI taxonomy): Eukaryota > Metazoa > Arthropoda > Malacostraca > Isopoda > Cirolanidae > Bathynomus > Bathynomus jamesi. The sequence continues at coordinate 388,275 of JAJOZX010004087.1, read as the reverse complement.
CAAGCTGCTTGGGGACTCCCAACATGGGTTTAGACGGCATAGGTCGTGTCTCACCAACTTGCTCGAGCTTTGCCACGTCATGTTGAGTGAGTATGATAAGAGTAGGGCGATTGATATACTTTATCTCGACTTTCAGAAAGCCTTTGATAAGGTACCTCACTGCCAGCTAATGGCGAAAGTGCGCGCGCTGGGTATCGGTGGGGAAGTAGGTAGGTGGATTGAAAACTGGCTGAAGAATAGGCGGCAAAGGGTTGTAATTAAAGGAGCTAGTTCGGGTTGGGCCTCGGTCACTAGTGGGGTTCCTCAGGGTTCCGTTTTGGGGCCGCCGCTGTTTATCATTTACATAAATGATATAGACGGTGGCATCGTCAGTAGGATCGCCAAATTCGCTGATGACACCAAGCTTGGGGCCAATGTTGGGACGCCGGAGGCGATCGAGCAACTCCGTGCGGACGTAGGTAGGATAGGAGAGTGGTCCGAAAAATGGCAAATGCCGTTTAACTTGGGTAAATGCAAGGTGATGCACATTGGCTACGCCAATCCCAAGTCGGACTACTCGATGTTGGGGAGTAATATCGAGGCGACTGATTTGGAAAAGGACTTGGGTGTGCTAATTAACAGCTACCTTAAGTTTACCAAACAGTGCGTAGAGGTTGAAAAGAAAGCCCAGAAGCTGTTGAGTTATATCAGGAGGCAATTTCAGTTTCGGAACGAGGAGATTGTGCTCTCACTGTACAATGCCCTGGTTCGGCCGCACCTGGAGTATGCTGTGCAGTTCTGGTCGCCCATCCTCAGGAAAGATATTGAGAGGCTGGAGCGAGTGCAGGCGAGGGCCACAAAGTTAATCCCTTCCGTTAGGCATATGGGCTACAATCGACGGTTACGCGCCCTGAACTTGTTTTTGCTGGAAACTCGGAGGCTGCGCGGTCAACTGATCGAGGTTTTCAAGCTCTTACGCGAGTTCAACGATGTCGATTTTAGAAGCATGTTTAGTTTAAATGATAACCCAACTCGCAACAATGGTTGGAAGTTGGATTTGAAACGGTTTAGGACTAGTGTGTGGGAATTACTTTACCTATAAGATCTGTGACACGTGGAACAGGTTACCTTCAGAAGTTGTGAACAGTTTCTCTGTGGATCACTTCAAGAAAAGGTTTGACCAAATCTTGCACACTATTTGAGGGTGTAAAAAATTTTCCCTGGCACCCGTTGCCATTGGTACCTCCTCGGTATGGGCCGCAAGGCCTTTTGAGGTGGTACTTCTCTCTCTCTCTCTCTCTCTCTCCGCAGGGGGTATAAAGGTTATGCACGTTCCTTCTGCGTGTTGTAAACTTTATACTTGGGGTGTGACAGCCCTCCGGTCCCGAGTCGTGGGATTCTAGAGAAATTGGCTGCCAATTCCTTTAGGTTCTCTCTCTCTCGGGAGGGCGGGTGAAGTCTGTTCTACAAACCTGTCCCGTGGGTTACTAGGACCCCTTCCCATCCCACTCTGTCCTTTTAGCTTAGGTTAGGGATGTTCTCCTCTGACTGCAAAAAAAAAGAAACTTTTAGTATTGTCTTTTTCTCTACTGTTACGATTAGGACGCTACTGCTATCTCATGCGTGGGAAGAGAGGCTTGGAACCTCTATAAATAACACCATTTAACTTCAGTTGTAGGTAAATATTTAGAGGGGATAATAGCGAGTAGGATTGTTGACCATTTGGATTCCTACAAGCTACTTGGGGACTCCAACATGGGTTTAGACGGCATAGGTCGTGTCTCACCATCATGCTCGAGTTTTTCTACGTCATGTTGAGTGAGTATGATAAGAGTAGGGCGATTGATTAGAAGGCCTTTGATAAGGTACCTCACCGCCGGCTAATGGCCGAAGTGCGCGCGCTGGGTATTGGTGGGGAAGTAGGTAGGTGGATTGGAAACTGGCGAAAAATGCCACAAAGTTAATCCCTTTCGTTAGGCATATGGGCTACAATCGACGCTTACGTGACGCGGTTCAAAGATGTCGATTTTAGAAGCATGTTTAGTTCAAATGATAACCCAACTCGCAACAATGGTTAGAAGTTGGATTTGAAACGATTTAGGACTAGTATATGTGGCAATTACTTTAACACGTTCATAGTTTAAGATTAAAACAAGAAAACTCTGCAGGAGTTCGCTTGCACGGTGTCTCTGTGAGCAAGGTAAATATAGAGCTATTTATATATTCTCCACTTTCCTGTAAAATTTCCTTGGCTACTTTTCCAGGGTCAAGGTATTTTCTCCAACCTTTTTCCGTACCTGCCTCTGGCAGGGAGGGAGCGGAGGGTGGGGAGAGAGCCTTTTACTTTTCTATCCAGTTTTCTACTACTGCTAGGATAGTTGAAAGAAAAATAAACTTTTAATAACAGGAACAGTTCCTCGGTCGATCAGTTCAAGAAAAGGTTAGACCAAATCTTGCACACTATTTGAGTGTGTAGAAAATTTTCCCTGGCACCCGTTGCCATTGGTACCTCCTCGGTATGGGCCGCAAGGCCTTTTGAGGTACTTCTTTTCCTTGTAACTCTCTCTCTCTCTCTCTCTCTCTCTCTCTCTCTCTCTCATTGCTATTGCAACGGACACCGCTGTTCTGAACTCTCTTACTGTATGCTTCCTCCCTTTAGGAGAGCACGCACCACTAGACTTTCGAAACATCCTCATTTCTTTTCTGTCCAACTCTCTAATGCAAGGGTTAATTGGTATTCTCAATCTTTTATCTACTCAACCGGTGATCTCTGGAGCAATCTTCCTCATTTCATCCCCCCCCCCCCCCAATCTATGTATATCTTTCAAACTCAGTGTCCAGGCATCTTGAAATCCTTGCATCTTAATTTTGCCTCTCTTCCCTATGGGGGGGGGGCTGCAGGCCCCTCCTTCCTGCATAAAATAATGGGACGCCATTAGCGGAATAGATGGGGAGAATATCCCCACCTTTCCCCTCTCTTCTGAGTGCTTTAGGATATTACAAGAATAAACAAGGGCTCTGTTTTATATATTGAAAAGTACACACACACTAAACAAAAAGTAATTTGTATTTTATTAATTCTAATGTAGATTTACGTTATATAACTGTTTTGTGTTTTTGAGAGAGTTATCGCAGCTGAAGTTAAAAATGTTCCTTATACGCTTATAATTACTTCTTACTTTTCTTTTAATCCGTTTCACTTACAGGAATTAATTATCCAAGATCTTCCCAGTAAATGCTACTAATGTTTATATAAAAACTTTAAGTAATTAATTAATTTTGCTCATGCGAGGAGCGGGACGGAGGTTGTGTGCGCGCGCGCGCAGGCAACTGGGCATAAGTGAAGTCAAGTATGTAGTAGCTGACGGATGTACTGTAGTAAGGTAAGTTTTTTGGTGAGACCACTTTTGGTACCTCGGAACATTAAAGAAAATTATATAGAAAATCAAGAAATACTTGATGTCGAAAAAAAGATATGTTGGTTCTGATTAGGTAAGGTTACACTAAGTTAGGTTAGTTAAAATTTGGTTAGGTTAGATTAGCGAGTATCTCGCTATTTAATGTCTTAACATAAAACATATTTCGAGTTATCATTTGCGTCCCAAACCCTTCTCGGTTCAATGGCACTAAGGTTAGGTTAGGTTAAATTAGTTTTGGTTAATTAATCTTTTAGATATGTGGATTTAAAAGGAGTCGGTGCCTCGATTATGCGAAGATGTACACGTGCGTTTGTTTGTGTGTACGCGCGCGCACGCGCTTCCGTCCGTCTGTCTGCAAAAGTTATTTAGCGGACAGAGATTTGTATTATAATGCGGTGTTCATAAAATCACGCAAGTAAATATGGTGAATTGTACAGTAGGGTGGATCGATTTTACATTTTTTTCGATTTCCATATTCTAATAGAGACAAAAACTTGCGCATGCATGAGAAAATAGCCTCTGCAAAATCTTAGCTTAATAGGTAATCATCTTCTGCCCCCGCCAGAGCGATGAAAATCATATTTTAGTAGTCAAAAACGTAATTTTAAACCCTAGCCTAGAGTCATAAAATTTTGCGTGTGTGTTTTCATGCCTAAGCAACGATATAAATGCTATGGGAAATATATAAATGCATTATTTAAGACAAAGAGCCGATCTGAAAATATGTATATTTTACATATTTTCAGATCGGCTCTTTGTCTTAAATAATGCATTTATATATTTCCCATAGCATTTATATCGTTGCTTAGGCATGAAATAACACACGCAAAATTTTATATTTAAAATTATAAAAAATACGTTTTTTTCTACTAAAATATGATTTTCATCGCTCTGCCGGGGGCAGAAGATGATTACCTATTAAGCTAAGATTTTGCAGAGGCTATTTTCTCATGCATGCGCAAGTTTTTGTCTCTATTAGAATATGGAAATCGAAAAAAATGTAAAATCGATCCACCCTATTGTACAGGCATATTCACTTGTATTTTCTTAATGTTAAGTAATGTATATCGAAATGGCTGGATTACGACATCTAAGCGACTTGATATGCTATTGACAAGTTTAACGTGTGTTAGATTAAGTTTGGTTAGGTTGGCATAAGTTAGGTTACGCTAAGTTTGGTTAAGTTAGAGTTTAAGTGTTGATGTTATGATCTTGTCAATTCAATAGGTTAAGGTCCGAAATGACTTAAACGCCATAATAGGTTATGGTTACGGAAGAAACACAAAGTATATTTTGTTGCACTACTCATCAATGAAGTGTCGATACAACTGGAAACACACTTGTTCGCGCAAACATTGTTCTTACTGGAACGAACTGACTATTACACTATAAGATGATTATGTGAATTTTGTTCGCAACATGAACAAGACAAAATGTGAATAATAAATGATCAGCGAGGAGAGCCAGAAACTGTCACATTGCTCAATCCAAACTAACGCGGCCCATTGTGCTAACTCCCTATATTATTAACCACCACCATCGGGAGTTAAGTCTTCACTTAGCTAATAGGGAAACTCTAACGACTGTATTGGCAGAATACATAAAGTAACACTTTATTCAATTCACGTAATGAAGATAGATGATAATGTCGGAAGAATGGTAAAATTAATTAATTTACATAAATCTCATGCAGATGTACTTAACCCTTTAAGGACTGAAGGTACAAATTGCTAACTTTTCAAATACAAGCATTCATAACTTAACCCTACAAAAAATTCAGGCTTAAAGGGTTAATTCAAATTCTTTAGTTAAAAAAAAAACTCTGCCGACAAACATTTTAGACCATTTTCTCGTTTGGAGAAATTTCAAAATAATGTTTTTCATTATAGTGTGTCGTCTTTGAAATCATTAAAAGAAAAGCGTTTTCTTCCCCTCATGGGGGTCGGGGGTGAGGGGCTCGTTAGTGCATGACTCTCTACCTTGAATGAAGTGGTGTATTCCTCTCGTGTATATGTTGCAGTCAAAACCCGAAATGATTGATTTCGGCTTTTATAATATGTAACATAATGACCAAACCTAATCTAATCAAAGTTACTGATTTTGTCTTTTGAGTGTTAGGTTAGATTAGATTAGGTTAGGTTTAGCTCATTATGTTACATGCAGTGACGGATCTAGGATATTTCTAGGGAGGGGGCTGGTGCCTATACCATATACCTATACCATATACCCATATACCATGTACCTATACCATATACCCAGTATATAGCAGAGGAATACCACTTTCACCTAATGCACAAAAAACAATGTAGCTGCCCTGTTTAAGAGTCAATAAGCATTAATTGGTTAAGAGAACACACGGTCAATCTATGGGTCTTTTATTTAATGCCAAAGGTAATAATAAGGTAATAATAAGGTAATTAATAATAATAATGATAATAATAATAAACAGCCAGTTTTTATTGTGGCAAAGACAGTAAATCTGAAAAGATAAGAGGAAAGGCTTTTTCCCGTAAGATGTGTTCAATGGGAGTGGGGGGGCCTCGAGCCTCTTCAGTCCCCCCTGGATCCGCCGGTGGATACATGTATATATTACAGGGAATCTGTGTAACTAGGGATTTCGTGAAATCCCTAAAATGTTCAGGGATCTCATGCAAGGTTAAGTCGTGATTTTTTTCGTTAGTTTTAACGAAAATATCACTACTTTAACCAATCGTCAAGGGCGTACAGTTGACCTAACCGGGAATTCAATAATTTTCCCGTAGGTTTAACGAAAATATCCCGACTTAACCTGACATGAAATCCCTAGTTACACAGATTCCCTGTAACATATATATGTTATCTATACTATAAAAAGCAAGTCGTGTGTGTGTCCATCTGTAGATAGCATGTATTTACTATTAAGTGATTCTGAACACAGAAATAAATGCGCTTTGCTTTATTTCAACTTTTTACTCGAGCGCCTTAAGATTTTCATTGATGCGTTCTTTTCTGTAGTTTTATTGACAGAATAATTAACGTCACAGTAATTGATGGGCCTGCGGGCCCCTAATTACTCAGGTCGAAGGCCCCAGTACCGCAGATCTGACTAAATGAGCCCGTAGAGCCAACTTCGGCTAATGTTATAAAAGCCGAAATCAGTCATTTCGGATTTTTACTAGTAAAAACTGGTTTTGACTGCAACATACATACAGGGTTTTACGTATGAATAATCATTATTATTATTATGATATTAATATACTTTATCGATCTCACTGTATCTAATATAGCTAAAGTTTAACTATAGAATTAATGTATTATATATTTAATTTGGGTCTCTAAAATTGGAGAAACGGAGACAGTTATTAAAATTTATTAAACTCTTTAATAACCCATAAAAGTTTTATGTCTTCCAAAAAGAAGGGGAAGGGTTTATATATATAAAGATGTTATGAATTGCGTCATTATCTTCCTCACAACCTCTAATGCAGTTCTACAAACAGAGATATAATGCGGAGAAAAACTTTTATTGTTCTCTCCTCTCTCTCTCTCTCTCTCTCTCTCTCTCTCTCTCTCTCTCTCTCTCTCTCTCTCTCTCTCTCTCTCTCTCTCTCTCTCTCTCTCTCTCTCTCTCTCTCTCTCTCTCTCTCTCTCTCTCTCTCTCTCTCTCTCTCTCTCTCTCTCTCTCTCTTGTTTCAGTTTCGGAACAAGGAGATTGTGCTCTCACTGTACAATTCCCTTGTTCGGCCGTACCTGGAGTATGCTGTGCAGTTCTGGTCGCCCACCCTCAGGAAAGATATTGAGAGGCTGGAGCGAGTGCAGGCGAGGGCCACAAAGTTGATCCCTTCCGTTAGGCATATGGGCTACAATCGACGGTTACGCGCCCTGAACTTGTTTTCGCTTGAAACTCGGAGGCTGCGCGGTCAACTGATCGAGGTTTTCAAGCTCTTACGAGGGTTCAACGATGTCGATTTTAGAAGTATGTTTAGTTTAAATGATAACCCAACTCGCAACAATGGTTGGAAGTTGGATTTGAAACGGTTTAGGACTAGTGTGTGTGTGAATTACGTTACGTATAAGATCTGTGACACATGGAACAGGTTACCTTCGGAAGTTGTGAACAGTTCCTCTGTGGATCAGTTCAAGAAAAGGTTAGACCAAATTTTGCACACTCTTTGAGTGTGTAGAAAATTTTCCGTGGCACCCGTTGCCATTGGTACCTCCTCGGTATGGGCCGCAAGGCCTTTTGAGGTACTTCTTTTCCTTGTAACTCCTTGTAACTCTCTCTCTCTCTCTCTCTCTCTCTCTCTCTCTCTCTCTCTCTCTCTCTCTCTCTCTCTCTCTCTCTCTCTCTCTCTCTCTCTCTCTCCGCAGGGGGTATAAAGGTTATGCACATTTCTTCTGGATGTAGTAAACTTTATACTTGGGGTGTGACTCCGCAGGGGGTATAAAGGTTATGCACATTTTTTCTGGATGTAGTAAACTTTATACTTGGGGTGTGACAGCCCTCCGGTCCCGAGTCGTGGGATTCTAGAGGAACTGGCTGCCAGCTCCTTTAGGTTCTCTCTCTCTTTCGGGAGGGCGGGTAAAGTATTTTGCACAATCCCGTCCCGTGGGTTACTAGGACCCCATCCCATCCCTACTCTGTCCTTTTAGATTACGTTAAGGTTGTTCTCCTCTCACTGCAAAAAAAAAAAAAAAAAAACTTTTCTTTTAGTATTAAGTCTTTTTCTCTTCTTTTACTATTAGGACCCGACTGCTACCTCATGCGTGGGAAGAGAGGCTTTGGAACCTCTATAAATAACACCATTTAACGCTCGTAGGTTGTGAGAGACTGGGATGGAGGGGTCCCAGGCGTAGGGGCGCGATGAATGGAGTGTGGCTAGTGCCCCGTTAAGCCCATTCCTAACGCGTAATGGCTTGACCAGCCCCCTGCGACCGTTCTTTGGTGACCAATTGATGGTGCTTGGCTGTACTGCTCTGAGGTGAGAGGGCTTTACTGCCCAGCTGGCTGCCAGGCCAGCGTAAAGTCTCGGGCGTAGCCTCTGGGTCTGGTGGGATATCCCTTGAACACTGGATTCTAAGAGTCTGGCCCACTTGTGAGTGACTAGTAAGACTTAGTAAGGGGCTGCATCTCGCTGTCGCTCCTGGCGGAAAATCCGTGACGCTTGCGTCGCGAGTGTTTGTCAGTTGGTAGCTGCGACACGTTTGGGACGGTCCGGCCCTGGGGAGACCTTTGGTCGGTGCGGCAGCAGGAGAGGTGTAGTCTTCTGGAAGGAATGAACGTCACTTGCGAAAAGGCGGGTGCGGCTACGCGCGGGATTAATTCACCCCCCCCCCCCCCCCCTTTTTATATACTGGTCATAACGTTTTTGGATAGTTTTCATTGCTAGAACGCTTTATCTTATTCAGAGTATTCAGAAAAAACAAAAAAAAAGAGAAAATATGGCAGGGCCAGCTAAATTGAAAGCAGAATGCTTTAAATGTAAAGTTAATCATTGGTGCGTAGACTTCCCAGAGGGTAATATCAGCGATATCACATCCCTTAGTGTATGTTTGTTTTGTAAACTTAGAGACAACCACGAAAAGGAAGTTAAAGAGCTAAAGGAAATAGTAAAAAAGCTTGAAGCTAGGGTCGTAGCACTGGAAATCCAACCCTGGACAAGATCAAATTAAAAACACACCAGCAGATTCAAACTGTAAGATTAAGTATCAAGAACAAAGGGAGGGCTCAAAGAAGGGGCTGATAGAGAAGGGTGGGAAGGGATCGATAGAGAAGGGTGGGAAGGGGCCTGCTGATGGCCCAAAGAAACCGAAGGATGTAGCTACCTGTCGGGGTGGGTCGGGTGGTGTAACTGCGTGTATGGGTGGCGACGGGTTTCGAAAGGTCTCGGGCAAGAAGGCTGCGAAGCCGAAGCCTGAGACCCCAGTTGCCCCTGTCAAGACCTCTAACCGCTTTAGTCTCCTGTGCTCGAAGGAGGAAGACACCGTTTTGATTGGGGACTCGCAGATCAGGGGCCAGGAGAAGTACTTTGCTTCTGCAAACCGGGATGGGAGGAAGGTAAGGTGCTTACCTGGGCGGGGAACGGCGCACTTAAGGAAGGAGGTAGAGAAGGTGCGCGTGGATAGTCGGAGGACTGCGATCGTTGTCCACGCTGGTGGCAATGACCTGTTCCTCAAAGGCGGTGGGGTAGGTCTTACAGAAGGGATCATCACCGAGATCATGTCTCTTGCGGATGATCTAAAACTGAAGACAGACAGGGAATGTTAATGGGTATTTTACCGCGAATGAATGTCAGTGACCACTCGCTCAGTAAGGTCATTGGCATCAACGAGAGGGTACAAGACTTGTGCGTTCCGCTGGGCGTGAAGTTTATTGACCCCTTCGATGCATTTTCGGGTAGGTGGGACCTTTACCAGAGGGATGGTGTCCACCTCAATGACAAGGGTAAAGGTGTGCTAGGCGCGCTGCTCGACCGGCACCTATACAGAATGGTGAGGTCGAGTCCTGGGAGAGATGATGGGCCCCCACCGGGGAGAGATGAGGATGAGCCGGTGGCGGACGTACCTTCGACTGAAGGGTGCGGCGAAGTACAGATGGGTGACCCTCCTCCTACGTTGGAGGGGCTCAGTCTCCTGTGGAAGTTGCCCCCTCGTTAGTGAGGGGCTCTTCAACTCCCGACAGCCTTGGCTGTTCGGGAAACGGGTCGTGCTAGGGGGCGGTCAGAATAGGGAAGGCTCCCTCCGTGCAATGCTTTTTAATGCTAGGTCAATTAGGAACAAGTTTCGCGAGCTACGGGCGCTCTTAGCATCAGAATACCAGGATATCGTTGCTATCACCGAGTCCTGGATTCATACTGATCGTAGGGACTACGTTGGGGAGTTCGAAATTCCCGGGTATAGAATGTTTCGCAAAGACCGCACCCGTGGGGAGGGGGGTGGGGTACTAATATACGTCAGAGACACGTTGAGTCCGGTTGACTGCCAGTTCCGGTCGGAACGGGAGCTGCTTGGCGTCGAGCTGAACGTGGGAGGGACGAACTATAGGTTAATCTTGGTGTACAGACCTCCGCATCTCCTCCTCGAGGAGGATACAGCCCTGTACACCGAACTCAGTAGCCTGCTAGGGGATAGGGTGTGTGTAGTTTTAGGAGACTTCAACTGTCGCGGCATAAAGTGGGAAAACAGGACTGCCGATGCTGAAGGGAGGAGGCTAGTTGACTTTGCTGATGAGAACTTCCTCACTCAGTGGGTCAACGAGCCTACACGAGGCGAAAGCGTTCTAGACTTAGTATTCACGACCGAAGACAACCTCGTCACTGGCCTCACCGTTGACGAATCGTTGGGCGGGAGTGATCACGGTATTATTAGGTTCCGTGTGTGCGTCCCTCGGGTGAAGCGTAGTAACTCGAGAGGCAGTAAGCTCGATCTCCGGCGGGCGAACTTTGTTAGCCTCAGGGATAGCGTAGCAGAGATGGGGTTAGAGGTTGGCGGCGATGTTGAGGGAGTGTGGAGTGCATTCCGGGATGAGTTTATGGTGCTGCAGTCTGCTGCCATACCCTCAAAACTGGTCACCCCTGCTTCAACGCAGCCTAAGTGGTTCAATCGTGGCATCGCTTCGGCTATCCGAAATAGGAAAGTAGTGTATAGGAGGGCGAAGGCCAATCGTTCCCACGAGAACACTGAAGCGTATGTCCGCCTGTGTAGGGAAGTGAAGGCGAAGGTTAGGCTAGCGAAACGTAACGAAGAACTACGGGTGGCAAGCCTCTGCAAGAGGAACCCTAAGGAGTTCTTCAGTTATGTTAATAGTAGAAAGCCTATTAGAAGCATGATAGGTCCTTTAAAGGACGGAAGCGGCGTTCTGCGGACCTCCGACGCGGACATCGCTAAGGTGCTTAATGAGTACTTTGCGGGAGTGTTCACCAGGGAGGATACCCGCGTCATCCCCGAGCCAGCTGTGAGGCACGAAGGTGCTGACCTGGATAGTGTTAGATGTACCGCGACAGTCGTTGCTCATAGAATAGACAAACTGAGCGCGTTTAAGGCTCCTGGGCCAGACCAGTTTTCTCCCAGTGTTTTGCGAGAAGTGCGCGACCAGGTGGCTCCCCACCTGGCTACAGTCTTCAACAAATCGTTGGAGATGGGCCAGGTGCCTGGTGACTGGAGAGAGGCCAACGTGACCCTATCTTTAAGAAAGGGGATCACGAAAGTCCAGGGAACTATCGTCCTATTAGTCTCACTTCAGTTGTAGGTAAATTATTAGAAAGGATAATAGCTGATAGAATCGTTGACCATTTGGATTCCTACAAGCTGCTTGGGGACTCCCAACATGGGTTTAGACGGCATAGGTCGTGTCTCACCAACTTGCTCGAGTTTTTCCACGTCATGTTGAGTGAGTACGATAAGAGTAGGGCGATTGATATACTTTATCTCGACTTTCAGAAAGCCTTTGATAAGGTACCTCACCGCCGGCTAATGGCGAAAGTGCGCGCGCTGGGTATCGGTGGGGAAATAGGTAGGTGGATTGAAAACTGGCTAAGGAATAGGCGGCAGAGGGTGGTAATTAAAGGGGCTAGTTCGGGTTGGGCCTCGGTCACTAGTGGGGTTCCTCAGGGTTCCGTTTTGGGGCCACTGTTGTTTACCATTTACATAAATGATATCGACGGTGGCATCGTCAGTCGGATCGCCAAATTCGCTGATGACACCAAGCTTGGGGCCAATGTTGGGACGCCCGAAGCGATCGAGGAACTGCGTGCGGACCTAGGTAGGATAGGAGAGTGGTCCGAAAAATGGCAAATGCCGTTTAACTTGGGTAAATGCAAAGTGATGCACATTGGCTACGCCAATCCCAAGTCGGACTACTCGATGTTGGGCAGTAATATCGAGGTGACTGATTTAGAAAAGGACTTGGGTGTGCTAATTAGCAGCGACCTTAAGTTTACGAAACAGTGTGTAGAGATGGAAAAGAAAGCCCAGAAACTATTGGGTTATATCAGGAGGCAATTTCAGTTTCGGAACAAGGAGATTGTGCTCTCACTGTACAATTCCCTTGTTCGGCCGTACCTGGAGTATGCTGTGCAGTTCTGGTCGCCCACCCTCAGGAAAGATATTGAGAGGCTGGAGCGAGTGCAGGCGAGGGCCACAAATTGATCCCTTCCGTTAGGCATATGGGCTACAATCGACGGTTACGCGCCCTGAACTTGTTTTCGCTTGAAACTCGGAGGCTGCGCGGTCAACTGATCGAGGTTTTCAAGCTCTTACGAGGGTTCAACGATGTCGATTTTAGAAGTATGTTTAGTTTAAATGATAACCCAACTCGCAACAATGGTTGGAAGTTGGATTTGAAACGGTTTAGGACTAGTGTGTGTGGGAATTACGTTACGTATAAGATCTGTGACACATGGAACAGGTACCTTCGGAAGTTGTGAACAGTTCCTCTGTGGATCAGTTCAAGAAAAGGTTAGACGAAATCTTGCACACTATTTGAGTGTGTAAAGACATTTAGGACCTCAGTCTGCGGAAATTTCTTTTCCTGTAAAATAGTTGATATCTGGAACCAACTTCCCTCAGAGGATGTTTCCAGTCAAAGTGTAAATCTGTTTAAAAATAGGCTAGACAAAGTACAGAACACACTCATAGTTTAAGATTAAAACCTCAGAAAACTCTGCAGGAGTTCGCTTGCTCGGTGTCTCTGTGAGCAAGCTAAATATAGAGCTATTTATATATTCTCCACTTTCCTGTAAAATTTCCTTGGCTACTTTTCCAGGGTCAAGGTATTTTCTTCAACCTTTTTCCGTACCTGCCTCTGGCAGGGAGGGAGCGGAGGGTGGGGAGAGAGCCTTCTACTTTTCTATCCAGTTTTCTACTACTGCTAGCATAGTTTGAAAGACAAAATTTTCCC